>JAULBX010015644.1:0-92034 GCA_032358255.1 Heterotrichella gracilis | reverse complement strand
TTTTTAGGCTGAACTGGTAGGTCGATTCCCCCCCCAATCAAATTTTTTTACCCCTTCGGGGATAAAAAAATTCGGATAGGGTTCAGGCATCACCCTTATGCATGAGGAGTGTCCTGGTGCATCTAGGTGCCACTTGGGTAGGGTTTCAACTCCTTGGGGTTTAGGTTTCAGGCCTCACCCTAATGCCCGATGAGGGGTGGCGCTGGTGCATGTACTGGCGCTCATCTGGGGGGGTGCCATCGTACGTGGGACCCTGGGTGGGGGCCTGGTTTCTGGGCTCGGGGGATCCTGGAGTGGGAGAGTTGGGAGGAATTAATTACACATAATGAGTAATCTTAGTTTATAAAAATTGCATTGCATTGCCGCTGAAAACTTGGATGGCATTTTACATGGCAGGGGAATTTGTGGACATGTACTTGCTCATGTGCCTAAACCCTGGTGGAAGGTATGGACTCTCTTGTGATTGTCCGGATGGGATGAGACGGTGAAATGCATTGTTTGAACTTCCATTTATAGAACATGAGTTTATGACAAGTTATAAGCTATGTACGTAAATGATCACTTTTGATTGATCAGCTATCTGACACCCACCTGCGTCGCTGCCGGGTGCTGCAAAGGGGCGCGCGTCATCGCTCCTAGGCGCCTTGGACATGTTCAGGGGTACCCTGTCATCCTCCTTGTCCAATACCACCCCTGACTGGATTCCGGCGCCGGGCTCGGGATTCTCCTCATCCCCGCCGTTGATGACAGACGCAGGGGCGCTGCGGTGCTTGGACCCTTGCGGGGGTTTGGCTAGGGTGCTGGCTAGGGTTTTCTCCTGGTTGAAGGCCAGCCTCCCCCGGATGGCGCGCTTGATCCAGTGCTGGTCGCCCGCTTCAGGGTTCTGGGAGGCAAAATAAGGGTTTTAGCCAGGGCTGAGGGGATGAAAATTTAGTGCAGCGCACAGCTTTGTTCCAGACAACCCCTGCAAGCACCTGGACGCAATTGCGCCTTCTTTCCTGTCAACAAAGTGAGGCAAATCCCTTGGCCTGGAATGCAAATTCTCGCCTTCCTCTCCATTTCCAGGGTACATTGCCCTTATAAGACATGCCCTGGGGGCGCTGGGGTTTGTGAAAGTTTAGGTAGGAAATATGACACATTTTCCTATCTACCTGACTCAATGCAACAGTCCAAAATATCATGGTTCCCCGTCCTGCTCTTACCATGTCAATTGTGTCTTCCCCCTTGTCCACGTTCACGATGCGGAAGCTTGGGGAGGAGGGGGAGCGTTTTATGGAGGAGGGGGGCAGGGAGGGAGCCAGCAGGGGGCGCTCGGGCGTACTCAGGAACTCATTCAGTGACTTGACCACATCTGCCTTGGAGTCCCGCACATAGGACGCATCTGGGTCCTGCAAACAGAGGGCACATGTCAGCATGGTGAGTTTTTTCCTTTTATTTCATTGGGCGACGAAGGGTGGCATGAGGTGTGGCAGACCGTGAGGCAGATAGGATGCGCCTGGGTCCTGCAAACAGCAGGTATTTGCCAAATTTCATAAGGCGGGTAGATTTGGCTGCCAGTGCCGCTGTTGTCAGCTGCACCTGTTGGGGTGCATGTGGCCAAGACCCTAAACCCTGTTGCAAACCCTAAATGCTCAGAAATACCCCAAGTTCTCTAAAAACAGTTGCTCACAGCCACCCACTCACCTCGCTTGATCCCAGGTAGATGTGCGCTGCCCTGAGGGTGGATTTGGCAGCAAGCGCCGCCGCTGTCAGCTGCTCCTGCTGGCGCGCGTGTGGCGAGGACACGCATGCCCTGCGGCTGGTGTTGGTGAATGAACTGAAGCGCTTGATGATGCGCATGGGGGTGCTGACCTCATCTGTGGAGTGGGGGTGGGGGTGTGAGACGGGACGGGATTCAGGGGTGCAACGAGTGCGCATGCGGGTGATTGGTCTCCTTGGTATGTGGTGAGTGGTGGGGAGGGTGGGTTGTGGCGAGGGCACGCATGCCCTGCGGCTGGTGTTGGTGAAGGAACTGAAGCGCTTGATGATGCGCATGGGGGTGCTCACCTCATCTGTGGAGTGGGGTGGGTGGGTGAGGTGGTGGAATTTGGGGTAGGATTCGGTTAAGTGAGTGCATATGCGGGTGCTTGACTTCATTGAAGTGTAATGCATGGGGAAGGGTGATTTGTGGCAAGGATACACACGGTTTTGGTGAAGGAACTGAAGCGCTTGACGATGCGCATGGGTGCTGACCTCGTCTGTAAGGGGAGTAGAAATAGTGTGTGGTTTAGAGGGGGAGTCAATGTGTATATGTAGGTGTTGGGCTCGTCTGTGTGTGGTGTAGTGTATGTAGTGTATAGTGGGGATTAAGGCGTGGATTGCGGCTGGTAGTTGTGAAGGAACTGAAGCGCTTGATGATGTGCATGGGGGTGCTGACCTCATCTCCAAGGGGAGTAACAAGAGTGTGTTCTTTGAAGGGGGGGTTAATATGCGCGTGGGGGTATTGGGGTTCTTTGAGTGTGGTGTGGTGCATGTGGGAGAGGGTGGGGCGGGTGGATAGTGGCGATGGCATGCATGCCCTGCGGCTGGTTGTAGTGTAGGCGCCGATGCGCGTGATCATTCCACCACCCACCTGCCTCCCCCATCGTCGGCCCCATAGCCGCTGTTCGCCCCTCCAGCCCCACAGGCTCGAGGAGGGTACTCAGCAGCAGGGACAGCCCCCGCTTCCAAGCAGTGTAGCGCCGTGGCTCGTCAAACCCTAGGGTGAGGTCCGAGTCCATGGTCATGACCAGGGTGATGGTCTGATCGCGATCGTTGCATTGCAGCTCCTGTTGATAGTGCAGAAATTGGGGTGAAATCACTAAATGGATGCCAGATTAGGGTTTCCCTTTTGCTAGGGGTTTCCATTTGAAATTGAATGAAGTGTAGCGCCTTGGCTCGTCAAACCCTAGGGTCAGGTCCGAGTCCATGGTCATGACCAGGGTGATGGTCTGGTCATGATCGTTGCATTGCAGCTCCTGTGAACGAGGGGAGGATTGGGTCAAAACGCTGCTCTTTGGCACCATGGTTTAGACTAGGGTGAGTTGGGCAATAGCCTATTCACGATCATTGCGTTGGTGGTGGTGGTAGGCCAAATTGCTGATCCGGCCACTTGGGGTTTACACAGCAGGGTTCTGGCTAGGGCTCGATGAGGAAGCCAAGCGGGTTTGTTAAGGGTTTTGGTCAACAGCCGGAAACCATAGGGTGCTCCCAGGTCGGTCACCCAAGGGCAAGCAAATGGAATGGGATTTCGCCACACTACCTAGATGCCCCAAAGTATTTGATCATGTTCGTTCCCATGCCACGAACCCAACATGTACCACACCACCATTAACAATTGTACTCCATCCCCATATACCACCCACCCACCTGCACGTAGTACAGCAGCACGTATTTGTTCCAGGCCCATCTCAGCGTCGACCCATCGTTTGAAAGCTGGAAGAAACGCTGCTTGCGGGGGGTGCGGGCCGAGGGCTTGCCCTGCAGGTGGGTGTGGGGTTTCAGGCCCACAGTCGTCCACAGGACATGTGTCCTGTCACGGCATGGATACAAATTTGCCAGGCCCAACATGGTGCAATGTGCTAGCCCAGCCACAGACGCAGGCTTCAGGCTGGCGTGGACTCAAAGGTCCCCAAATGGGGCTAGTTTAAGCTCCAACAGGGTGGATGAAAATGGCATATCCTGGCATTTGCAAAGGAGGGAGTTGGCGGAAGATCGTGCAATTGCATTGTGAGGGTGCAGGTGTAAGGGCGCAGGTGGAAGGGATATGAATTATCATATAATTCATGCTTACCAGCCAGGCCCCCTTGACCAAGGGAAGCACGTCAGGGTGGATCTGCTGGGAGAAGGATGTGGGGGGGCTGCGGTGCAGGGCTGTGTCCAGGGATCCAAACTGCTTGCTCAGCAGCCGCATGTGCCACCACACCTGCAGGCGCATGGGATTGTAGGGTTTATATATCAACTCCTCACAGGGAGGTGGTTGACTACACGTGCCAGGTGCTGCCCTGGGTGGCGCTGTCGCTCATCCTTAATCCCTAGGAAGAGGATGAAGAAGATTTGCAGAGTTAATTAAATTCCACACATTCACCCTTCTCCACAAACCCTTAAACTAAACCCTAAGCCACCCACCGCTGTGCGCATGAGTATGAAGAAGATGGCGGAGTAGGTGATGGACCCAGCCACGTTGACCTCCCTCGCATCTGCATTGGGTGCGTAGGCATACACTATGTTCACCACAGGCATCACGTAGCACAGGGGGAGCACCAACTCGAGGTAGAAGCAGGCGTCGGCCCGCTGGCGCTTGATGGCCCAGTATGCCGCGCAGTCCCACGCCGTCATGAGCACAAACCCTAGGGTATTGTTGATGATGAGGACCACGGCGTAGGTGGTGTGGGGGGTGCAGCCCACTGTGAGGCCCACCGCCAGGAGGATGAGGAGGAACTGTGGGAGGGGAGGGAAAAGGGGAAGAGATTTAGGCACAGGAAGCTTCAAGAGCATGAGGATTGGATGGGGATGGGGTTGAAGTGCTAAACAGCGGCTTGGGTGGGTGAGGGCAACGAGCATCGTGAGTAAGTGGCATGGGGGGTGCAACCCACGGTGAGGCCCACCGCCAGGAGGATGAGGAGGAATTGTGGGAGGGGAGGGAAAGGTGGAGGATTCAGATACAGGGAGGTTCAAGGGCATGAGAATGAGGATGAACTGCAAAAGTGTTGGGTGGGTGGGTGGTAGGAAACTGTGAGAGGGGAGGGTCAGGGACCATGACAATTATGGCCAAGCGAACGAGGACTGTAATGGGGGTGTGGTGGGAATCTATATAGCGCCAAAACCACAAGGGTAACCCGAACTAGCGTAGCTGCCAGTCACCCACCTGGAAATCCAGTTTGAGGCAGGTGGTGAAGCGGTTGACCAGGAAGAACACCTTCTGGCGCTCGGTGGCGTCTTTGACCCGCAGGTCAAAGCCCAGCTTGCTGTACACGCGCCACCCAAATTGGGAGTAGGTGAGGAGGGCCAATGCGCAGGTGATAAGCAGCAGTACCGAGCTGATGACGGCCAGGGGCAGCTCCAGGCTCTTGCCCGACTCCTGGGTGAACTGCAGCAGGTGACATTTTTATGCAGCTCAGTTTGCTGTGTTGCTGCTGCATTGCACCACATTGGAGTGTTTCCTTGTTTCCTTTTCAGAGTTGCCATGTTCCTGGGTTTTATTAAAACGTGTTCCTGGTTTGAACGGAAAACCCAGCCCAGTGAAGGTATGATTGAATTGACGGTTTCATGGGAATTGAGACAGGTTATGCGAAGCACAGGTTAGCAGGTGGATGCAAGCAAGGGGCACCAAGAGGTCAGTTTGGTGTACGTACCGCCAGGTAGAGCACTCTTGAGCAGGTTATGACAGCAAGGAACACCGACATGAGAAGCTCAAAGGAGTTTTCGTGTGCCAGCGAGTCCCACACAAACAGGAAGAAGAAGAGGGAGGTGATGACGATGGAGAGCGTGATGTGGATGTAGTCCCACTCTTGCTGCAGGTGGTGGCGCAGGCAGTGTTGGTACGTGCAAAGCAGGTGCTTGGGTGGTGTGGTTTGGGTTGGTGTCACTAACAGCTCATTAAAGAACATAGCAAGATGGCAGCCAGGCGATCGCACGATGAGCAGCTTGAAACCACTTGAGACTTTGAATCAAATAACCCAGCCTTTGGGTATTGATATAGGCCTGGTTTACCAAGCAAAGCAGAGGTGGGTTTTGGTGGGTTGTCTGATACAGCCCAGAGAAAAAACATAGCAAGATGGCCAACCTGATTTCACGACTACCAACGTAAAGCCACTAAAAAGGCTGGCAAACGTTGAACAGCCGTCGTTTACGTACCTGGACCACTTGCATTGCTGCAAACACAAACACCAGGAAGGACTCCAGCGTTGCCACAGCCAGGAACAGCTTGGTGGCCAATGGCAAGCTGTGAAGAAACTCCTTCAGACTGACTGGCCTGAACGAGCTCGGGCTCCTCCTACCGACGTGCAGCTTCTGGATTGCCGACAGTGGCGCAGGCCTCGCCTTGCCTGGAGCTTTACCCGGGCTGTTGGCCATAGACCCAGGAACCGCTGCCCCATCAGAACCCACTGCTATTGCCCTGATCTCGGTGGCTTTCTTGTCCTTGGCAGGCGCCTTCTGCCGCTTGCTGAACTTCTCAGAGTGCTTTTGTATGAGGTGCTGGAGGCCAACCTCCAAGTCGGGCTTCTGATCCTTCATGCTGTCAACAGTTTGCAAACTGACTTGGGAAAATGGGGTGTGGTACAGGATGTGCCAGGAAGACTAGTATCGCAGTCGAAAAGAACGGGCAATTATAGCCAGAAACGCTGCATGATGTGCTGAGTATGACTTGAGGGCGTTCTTCGGAACCAAACGGTACGGGTATGAGGTGGGTTCGTTTGGTCAACCCAAGTGGTTACCACCCTGCTGCTGTGGCCAAGGCATGGTGCCACACCCCGTTGACCGGCGTCTGCCCACAACACAAAGTGCGAGTGAAGCGGCAAAGCTCTAGGAAAACACCCACCGGCCCATAGCCAACTGAAGTGGCTGCTTCAGCCTGCGAGCAACAAGTGCCGCTGCACAAACGATGTCTCGTGGAGGGTACCAGCGAAAAGGGGCGAGTAATAGACTTCTAAACGGGGATGTCAGGCATGATGTCGTCAGGTTGCCAACACGTGAGGCAGGTGAAACCACTTTTCGTTTGCCACGTCAGCAACTCTCCCTCGGATCCGCCAGCAGGTGCGGTAGTGAAAATTACGCGATGCGTGCATGTGAAACGGTACTGCCTGTACCGCTTTTCAAACTCCCAGTGTCAGACTGGGCAGAGGGTAGAGGCCTGAAACCGCGAACTGGTTGATTGGTGTCGCGCTCGATGAGACAGGTGGAAGAAAAGAAGAACAGGCGCCAGGTGTTTGAAGCTCGAGGTGTTTGAAGCACGCAGATCGCCAGCGCTTGCGAGTGCGTGTCAACTAGGCAGGCAGCGAGCGTGTCAATTCTGGTCTGACCCCAATCGGGACTCTAGGGCAAAACCTCTAGTATCCATCTATACAAACTTTTGAACCGAGCCGCCACGAGTCAAACTTAATTGCCCTCTCCTGCAGCCAGGTTTCAGTCAGGCTTTCATCAGGTCCCCCAAGCTTCTCTTACAGCAGTTTACATCAGTAGCTAGGTTGCAGCAAAGCAATCTTGTTTGAATTTCTCGCTCAAAAGACACCAAGCCGCTCCTACAAGGCGCTAACAACTGGTAAGCAAGTGCAAGCAAGTGGGTAATATGCATACTGTTGCTCAGTCCATGCCTGCAGTCGAGGTCTTGGATAGCTGCCCCACTGCCCGACCTTCCTTAGCCACAACGGCATGCACAATGGCCCCAGTCATGCATACTGAGCCCATGGGTTCTAATCAGGCCCTTTCGACCTCGAACGCCACATCTTACGTACTGCCTTTTTGAATAACTTCGAGTGGGCGATGCAGTGTTGGTGGTCCTTCAACGTTGCGCATTACTGCCGTTGCCAGGGTAGCGCCTCATGCATGCTCGACTCGCCTGTGGCTGTTCTTTCAAACTTATTGCCCTTTGCCAATGCCCGTGATACGCTAGACGCAACTCGTTTATAACGTGTGAAAGTACGTGTGCATCTGTCGGTTCATGCTCTCTGACTCGTCCACAACCCTGGGTAGTTATATAGTGGTCGTGGTCGTGGTATAGAATGCCTCTCATGACTCACCCCTGCGATCTGGGTTGAGCGCTCAGGAGATGCGGCGTTGCGTTTATCGCGTACCAGACACCCCCACAGCTGGGTTGTTCACCTCGTGTGACTTCTTGGGTCTAGAGGGCGTTGGATAGTGCATTCCCGACCAGTTACACCAGCCACAACTGTATCCCGTGGTGTGATTTTTTAAACATGGACCTTTCACAATGCACGTGCCATCAAACCACGGCTGCCCCAACGGGCACTTGACACAATCGAGCTCTTTTCCCGGCCGCTGCTAGCAAAGGAACTGCCCGTTAGGTGTTGACATCATACTGAATCGTGCAAAAGCATGTCAGGGTTACACTTGCGCAGCCATGCGTGTAATCCTGACCCGCCAACTTCCACCAACAGTGTGCACTTGTTTGGACCCCAAAACCGACCTCTAGAGAATTCATATAGCGGTGGATTGGCCCACCGGAGTGCTGATCTGACTGACCCTCGTTGCTCCCAAACAGACTGCCCAACTACAGCCTAGTATTACTTCCACTAGACTGGATAAGTGACTGTTGGGTTCCAAGGCCCAGTACGCCCTGCACAAGGCTGTGAGAGGCTTCAAGGGGAGTGACAACACCTAGGTGAGACTGCACTGATGGCACCTTGCGCATGTTACCATCTGCCCCTGTTAGGTATACCCGTCAAACAGTGGACACACCGTCTACCACCCACCACCCACCTGCACCCCATGCCTGTGCGTGTAGCAATGCACACTGCAAACCCTGGCGGGCGGACACACCACCACCACCACCACCACCACTCACCACCCATCAACACCACCGCCACCCACCCGCAGGGTGCACCACCACACTGGAGCCCATCCGACTACCCACCCACCACCAGCCCCACCACCCACCACCCACCCACCTCCACGCGCCCTAGCGCGCCCCCGCAGCCATGGCGCCGCCCCAGGCGCAGCCCCAAAAACCCTCTAGTAGGGTTTTGGTGCTGCGCCCAGCGCTCCCCAGGCTCACAATCAGGGCATGCCTGCTGTGGGTGGTCCACTGCATACTGCTGTGGGATCCCGTGGCGGGGCTAGAGAAGCGCTGCGTGGTTTTCTCGGGAAATGGCGTGCAGTGCTCCGACCTGGATCGCCTGGGGACCGACTGCTACCACAACTGGGGAGTGCAAAACAGGTGGGGATGGTATTATTGGCGAGACTAAATGGCCACACTACTTCCCAACAGTGCAACCAAATGAGCAACCATCTTTGCACATTTAAAAGCATCAGCATAACATTCCTTTTGGATGGGATTGCCACGTGGGGGCGTCCATCGCTCTGACCCCAGCACACCAAACCCCGTTGCGTGCAGTGCAGCTGTGGCTTGGACCACATCCTGACCCCTTGCCCTAAACCCTAGCCCAGACCCCTTGCCCAACACCCTTTTGAAATCCAGACCCTGAACCTAACCCTAGCACAAAACCAAAAGCCCTTGTGTGCCCTGCAGCTGTGGCAAGGACTACATCCACTATCTACCCCGGAGCAATGACGCGGGGACCATAGGTTTCATCGCCTCCCAAAACCCCCAGCATGTGGGTGGAGCTAATGAGGTCAACTCGGTATTGGCCCCATGGGCGCACACTAGGGACCCCTGGCAAGCGTGCGCGGTCCACAGGTAATACCCTAGGTAGCACAAAACCCTAAAATAACAACCCAGAGTGGCCTTCTCATCCACCACACATCCATATCCCATTCCATCCATTCCACCATCCCTCCTCCGCCTGCCACAGCATACCCATCCCCACCGGCCAGCACCACCCACCACACGCACCCACCACCGCTGCACACACCGACCCTGCAGGGCCGCAGCAGCGCCCATATCCGCCGGCACTGAAATGTGTCCCCAAGCCCTGTCCTTAAGCGGCATGCACTGCGCACATTCGATACCCACCCACACCCACCCACCACCCACCACCACACCCACACGCACGCCTGCCTCCACCCACCGCACGCACACCTCTTACCACACACACACAGACACCAATCTAGAGGGATGAACATGGATAGGCGCTGCCACTCTTGCAGGTTTTTCAGTTCCATTTCACGCATTTGCAGGGCCGCAGCAGCGCGCATGCCGCCCGGGACCAAGATGCTGTCCCCAAGCGTGATCTACTGCCGCAAGGCAATCCCTGGGATCTGCAACTGGAGCCACACGGATTGGATCCGCACCTTCCTCGACGTGCGTCAAACACCCTGGAAACCCTATATCACTCTGGAAACCCTAATCCCTGCAGCCCTATGTGCAGCGGCCTGCTGCATGATGGAATGATAACAATGATGAGTTATATTACAATTAGAGTTCATGTTATTAATTTGATGAATCAGTGTGACCTGTGCCTCCAACCGTCACAGCTGAAATAATTGTCGAATCAGTTCATTTAAACATTGAAAAGCCATCCTCCGGCCCTCACGCACCCCACCTCTACCACAGGCCTGCCGGGATGTGCGCGTGGATGCCATCGAGGCCCACCTGTACCAGTGCGACCTCCAATCCCTCATCAACTACCACGACGACCTGGGCCACTCTTTATTATTTCTTTGATATATTACACCCAGACAGCCTGTACAAATCCCGTACATACATGCACTGACTTTGATCCCCAATCCACTCACTCCAACCCCCACCCTCCCACAGGCCTGTCGGGATGTGCGCGTGGATGCCATCGAGGCCCACCTGTACCAATGCGACCTCCAATCCCTCATCAACTACCACGACGACCTGGGCCAGTTTGGCAAGCCGGTGTGGCTCACCGAAATCGCGTGCGGTGGTGGGGACCAAGGGCGCAATGCAGGGTACCTCCGGGAGATGGACAGCTACCTGAGGAAACAGGGTGCGTGGTGGGGTGTGCGCCTAGGGTTCTTAGGGTTCTTAGGGTTTCAGGGGCATTGGTGGGTGGCCCAGCTACTGCTAGGTTCTCATTCGTAACCCTCAACCCTTAACCCATCTACCCTACGGCTCCAACCCTAAGCAGAAACCCTAAACCCTGCACTGGGGCGACTTCCAGACCTACGGCTCAAACCTCCTGGACGGGGGCGGCGGCTACGCCCCCACCGGCAACCCTAAACCCTAAAACAAAAAACCCTACAAAAAATCCCTAAATGCTAGACCCTAAATACCCATCCACTCCCTGCAGGGGTGTTCACGCGCTACTACTGGGTGCATACCCGCCCGGGGGGCGACTTCCAGACCTACGGCTCCAACCTGCTGGATGGGGGTGGCGGCTACACACCCACCGGCAACGTCTTCGCTGGCCTCGCCCAAGTGGGGCCCTCAGCAAGCTTTCTCAAGGCGCAGCTCATTCAGCAGCTCCAGGCGAAACAGGCTGCCGAGGCGAGGGTGAGGGCGGCAAAGGCGAAGGCGGATCGGGCGGCGGCGGACCGGCGCAAGGCCAACGAGCGGGCGCTCGCCCTCGCCAGGTAAGGATGTACAAGAAGGAGGTTAGCTAATGACAGCTTTCTAAACAACAAGAATAAAACTGGATCTTTCCTGTAATTTAGAGTAAACTTCCTGTAAATTGTTATAATTTACAGGGAGAATATTCAAAATTGTAGTTCATATTACAGCAATGTAGCGTAAATTTGCTGTCTGCATGACTTAAGCATCCATTCTAAAATCCACCTATCTCCCCCCATCCAGGGCCAAGGCCAAGGCCAAAGCAGCGCAAGCCGCCGCCGACAGGGCCGCCTACCTCCGCAAGGTCAAGCAGGCCGCCGCCGATCGCGCAGCGGCGGATCGGCGCCGCGCGGCGGAGCGGGCGATCGCTCTCGCAAAGGCCAAAGCAGCGGCAAAGGCCAAAGCGGCCGCCAAAGCCAGGGCCCTAGCTAAGGCTAAGGCGATTGCTAAGGCGAAAGCGGCGGCTAAGGCGGCTGCGAAGGCGAGGGCTAAAGCTAGGGCAATAGCGGCGGCCAAGGCGCTTGCGCTGGCTAAGAAGAAGGCTGCTGAGAAAGCAAGGTGGGGGGTTTTGGTGCACCGTGTGAATGCGCAGTTCATCTGGTGGCGTTGCAATGGCAACCAACCAATGCAATGCACTCCGCCGCAATGGCGTTGCATAGTTTGGCCATGAGCCTCCTGCCAATCCCACGTGATATATATATGTATATAAAGTAGATCAATTATGGAAATGAGCATCAATGGTTTGTTGACTGTGGTAGTTTTGAAACGTCTCGCTGTGTTACATCAGTTTTGCCATTGACTAAAACATATACACTCTCCCCACAGGGCCATTGCCCTCGCCAAAGCCAAAGCCAAGGCAGCGGCACTGCGCAAGAAGCAAGATGCTGCGCGCAGGGCCGCGGCTGCCAAAAAGGCCCGGGAGGCAGCCGCAAAGAAAGCGCTAGCTGCCAAGAAGGCGCGGGAAGCAGCAGCAGCCAAGGCGCTTGCTGCCAAGAAGGCCCGCGAGGCTGCTGCCAAAAAGGCCAAGCTGGCAGGTAAGGTGGTATCCGATATTATTGTGATACTTTGCTGCAGTAGAGCTCACTTTACCGGATAAACTGTATACAGTCAATGCTCGAATGGAGTGGCGGGGCATTAGGAGGGCAATGCATGGCAATTACAATTTTCTTATGTTGTATTTTAATTATATGTCAATAATGGCTTCTATTTCTTTCTGCTGCCTAGTTCATGATTTCATTCATTTTTCTCAATTGCTTCATTGCTCATTCCATGTTGATTTCTTTCTGCTGCAGCTGCCGCCAAGGCAAGGGAGGCAGCAGCGAAGAAAGCGCTGGCGGCCAAGAAGGCAAGGGAAGCGTCGCTAGAAAAGCAACGCAAGGCGGAGGCCGCGGCTCGAGCCAAGGCCGCTGCTGCGCTCAAGGCAAAGCGCGATGCGGCGCGCGCTCGTGGCAAGGAGCGGGCGCGACAGGAGGCAGCGGCGCGCACCAAGGCAAGGATAGCACTCTCCCATCTTTCTTGCTTAACTTTAACAAGTTGTTTCCTTCTCATGCCATGCATCAAAGTTCCACAATTACTCACACGCGTTCCAGCAGTACAGCCAGATTATAGTCTACAGTTTTTATTTGTACTTGTAACTGTTTTCGACCGTGCACATTTTGTAATCTGTACCCTAGAACCCTAAACCCTAAATGTTCCTGTCCTTTCCCCCCAGGCGATGATTGAGGCGGCCCAGGAGCGGGCATTTCACCTTGCCCATTTGCACACGTAAACCCAAACTAAAATACCCTAAACCCTAAACTCTTTCCTCCCCTCCAGGCGATGATCGAGGCGGCCCAGGAGCGGGCAAAACACCCCCTGAAAAAGGCCTCACCACCCCGCCCCCCACCGGCCCCTGGCGCTCCACCCACACCCACATCCACTTCTGGCCCCGGCCCTGAGCTGGGTCCCGGGGGTGCTCCTGGTCCCAGTGAAGGACTTGGGCCCTCACAGGGGACTGAGCTGGGTCCCGGGGGTGCGCCTGTGCCATCCCGGGGAGTTGGGGAGGAGGGCGTGCCGCCGCCGCCTAAAAAAGGTGTGGCACTGGCAGCGTGGTGGGGTGGATGGAAGGGGTTTACAGCACTAGGAAGGAACCCTAGTTTAGCGTGCAGTATGCCATGCCGGTAGGGTTTGGCGCATGTGAGCCCCTGCAAAATTGTGCATCTGCTGGCCTGTTAAGGTTTAGGGTTTAGGATTCAGGATTTGGCGCATGTCAGATCCTGCATGGTGTGCACCTGCTGGCCTGTTAGGGTTTAGGGTGACCGGGCACGTGGCGTGATCGCACACATTCACATCATTGGCACTGATCGCACACTTGGCTCACCACTAGCAATCGGCATCGCACTACAATGATCGCACTACCAATGATTGCACTGCCAATGATCGCACCTTGGCTAACCACTACCAATGATCACATTGTCATTGATCGCACTACTAATGATTGCACTGCCACTGATGTCGAGTCACTGCCCCTGATCGCACCTTGGCTAACCACTTCCAATGACCATGTGCAGGCTCCCACCCACCCCCGCCCCCAAAGACCAAGCCCTCATCACCCAAGCCTAGGAAATCGCCCAAGCCTAGGAAACCATCCTCGCCCAAGCCGAAGCCTGTGCACAAGCCTTCCTCCCCCAAGCCCAAACCTACCAAACCCACCACACCCAAGCCAGCGCACAAGCCAGTGCACAAGCCCTCCTCACCCAAGCCAAAACCTACCAAGCCCACCACCCCCAAGCCAGCGCACAAGCCAGTGCACAAGCCCTCTTCACCCAAGCCAAAACCATCAAAGCCCACCACACCAAAACCTGCTCACAAGCCAGCACACAAGCCCTCTTCACCCAAGCCAAAACCCACCAAGCCCGCCACACCCAAGCCAGCGCACAAGCCAGTGCACAAGCCCTCCTCCCCCAAGCCCCAGCCCACCACACCAAAACCTGCGCACAAGCCAGTGCACAGGCCTTCCTCCCCCAAGCCAAAACCTACCAAGCCCACCACCCCCAAGCCTGCGCACAAGCCAGCGCACAAACCCTCTTCACCCAAGCCAAAACCCACCAAGCCCACCACCCCCAAGCCTGCGCACAAGCCAGCGCACAAGCCTTCCTCACCTAAGCCCAAACCCACCAAGCCCACCACACCAAAACCGGCACACAAGCCAGCTAGAAAGCCAGCTTCGCCAAAACCCAAGCCTTTGAAACCCAACCACTCGCCAAAACCCGCTACAAAGCCCTCCAGAAAGCACTTGCCAAAGGCTACAAAGCCAACCAGCCCCAAGCACACGCCAGCCAAGCACCCCTCGCCAAAACCCTCCCCAAGGGTTCCCAAGCCCTCGCCAAAACCCTCGCCAAAACCCTCCCCTACGGTTCACAAGCACCCACACCACTCTTCTCCCAAGGTCAGGTCCACACCCCTTAAGCGCCCCCCACCCCCCACCACAACCCCACCACCGCCCAGCCCCACCACCTCACCACCACCACCACCCAGCCCTGCCACCTCACCACCGCCATCGCCATCACCATCACCACCGCCACCCACCCCATCGCCGCCACCGCCTGCGCCACCGCCACCCACACCATCGCCGCCACCGCCTGCGCCACCGCCACCCACACCATCGCCGCCACCGCCTGCGCCACCGCCACCCTCCCCATCGCCACCACCGCCAGCGGCACCGGAGGTGGAAGGGTCTGCGCCTGCCCTGGCTCCTGGTCCCAACTGACACCCTAAACCCTAAACCCAGACAGCTGTACTTGACAGCGGTACTTGAGAGCGCCTAATTTATTTGGGGGGCATTGCCAGACACAGGGCTGCGCTTGGATGTGTAGCAGCTGAGGATGCCGCACGTATTGGCTGCATTTTCTTTCTTTTCATTTCATGCTGTTAGGAGAATCGCACTGGCCATACCCGTCATGTGCGCACCGCATGCTCGCTCAGCACCCATTCTTTTTACACGCCTGTCTCCACATTCCGTTGCCTCACTGACATTGCAATTAGCTGGCTCCTGATTTTCATCTGCCAGGGGGTAGAAGACATGTTCAGGAAACAAAAGTGTGCGTTAACCAAGCATCATTTCTAGGAGTTTGGAGTGGGAGTGTGTATTTTGTAGACGTCAGAAGGGTAATGGGATTGAACTAGTATATATATGATAGAAAATATTCCAGCATTGCTTGGATGCACCTCCGTATCGGTAGTCCAAATGTAGACTTTCCACGTGAATTGTAGTGCACCCGGTGGCCTTGTAGGGGGTATGTGCCCATAGGGTTTCTGGTGACAATACCCTAAACCCTGTACCGTAACCTCTACAAGCATCAAAGGGTGTTTTTCATAGAAACCCGTGAGATTGAATTGGTATAGGATAGCTGCTGTTTCTGGCATACCCATTGGACAGTTTGTACAAAGCCCATCGAAAGGAAAATTTCAGTGTGAACCTCAGAGCACCATATACCTCGTCAGGGTACAGTTTTGCTGACAGAAACACCAAGTACAAACCCTACAGTGCTATTACAGTATCACTTGCAGATTTTCGTCAATTTCGTTTCCTGAATTTCGTTGGCATTTGCTGTTTGAATCCGCTTCTTCACGGTTCCCATGGCGCAAACATACCTGATCATCGCTGCATGATCTGGGTTTTTATTTCCCACAGGCGTAGCGTAGGGATATCTGTTCAACTTCACTGAGTGTTTTTCAGTAATTCTAGGTGCCCATTTGAGTGTATTTATATTATGCCAAGTGCTTAATAACTTATTAACAGACCAAGTCCAGAGCGTTGCCAAGTTTGACACAACATCCAGTATGCTGGTCATTGACAAAGTTTGACTAGGGAGTGTACAAGGCGGTAGTCTAGCAGTATTGAACAACCCACTGTCGAAGTTGACAACGTAACCACTCTCCAACTGTGAACGCTTGCAAACTGCAATTTAATTTATTGCAGTCTGTCAACGCTCCTCTGAGACTAAACATCAGCCCACTGGGCAGTGTCATTGTGACTGGAATTTTAGACTAAATTAGAATAATAATCCAATATTATCTAGCTACATATGTAGCTAGATAATATTGCATTAATATTAGTCTTAAGGGGTCTGGGTCTGACACGCGTGCATGACACGGGCCAGTGGCCTGGCATTGGGCATGCCCAGTGTCAAGTTGCTGCAGCAACTTGAACCCTTAGGGCATTCCATGGTGCATACCTTGTACCACAGTGACTAGGCAAGGAGCATTGTATTGACTGCATGATAGTACACTGCTCTGCAGTGCTACCATACTGATAGCCCATGATAGGCTATCAGGGATCATCAGGGACCTTCACTACGGCTGTGTGCGTCCCCTTTCCTCCTTTCTCCTTTCTAGTCTCAATAAAAGAAAGCTTTTTCGGGGGGAAATGATGTGGCTGGTGGTTCTGGCTGGTGTGGTGCCCTGGTGCGAGCCAGTGGCCCCCTAACTACGCCTCTGTGCGTTCCCTTTCTTCCTTTCTTTCTGGCCTGCTGGGCCAGCAGGCCGCCTAGCAAGAAGGCGGGACCGCCGGGGCAGCGGCGGGTTGTGTTCATCAGATCACTATTATTAAATAGCTGAAAGTGGAAGTGGAGACGAAAGGGAGTGCAGAATTATGTTATTGCGTTGCTGTGCAGCGCGTTGAAAATTTGGACCACAGTACTCGCCTAGCAATGAGTCAGTCATACATGCATGCATAAGCACCTGGGCAAGGTCTTGCAGAGCGTTTCATTCCTCGCCCATATCGACATCTACACTCCCTGTTCTTACTCTTATAACAGACTAGTACTGCTGGGCGTACTCGTGGGTAAATGCCCTTCAGGCGTGGTGCCTAGCCACCCTCGCCCATAGTCCTTGTCGACTCTTGTTGCACCTCCAGTTGTTACAAACTGGTTGTCCACAACCTCCTCCCTCTATCTGTCCCTGAGATCTTCACACTAAAGACCATGGTGTAGCTCGGACATGCGGGGAAAGGTGGCAGTGGGACAGCAGGGCGCATCAGAAGGCATGTCACTCACGGGCTCCAACCTTCACCAAAGGAGGACCGGCTCGGGCAGCGAGGTCCTCTTCATGGATGCCCTGAACATAGCTGGCAAAACCAGGTGGCAACGGGTGTTGAGGAGGGCCCTCTACTTGCTCCCGGTGCTTTTCTTGGTGGTGTACATCGCCACAAACTTGGACACAGTAGCTCGGATACCCCTGGCGTACAAGGGCACAGCACGGGACGTTGGCCCGGTACTGGTGTCCTATTCCTACTTTGAAAAAGATGACATCCAGGTAAGATGGAGTACTGGCCCTTGGGGATTGCTTATGCCCTGCTGCGCACACTGGTTTGCACTCAGTGCCAGGCAAAGCGCACTCTTGGCACTGTGTGCAGACACCAGCAGTGCACCCAAATATGCAGCCAGAGTAAATGTTCACGCGGCGCCAAGCATTTCTGTCCTGCCACCGTTTTTGCGCCCTGCGATATTTTGATGCCATCTGTTGTTGAGCATACTACAACCAGAAACCACAGCTACAACCACACCCACACCCACACTGACACCCACACCCCACACGCATACCCACACCCACATGGCTTTGACTGCAGAGGGCCACCATGGAGGTCTTCAAAGCTGCAACCAACAACACACCCTAGTAGACAGCCAATAGCACCCACATGGTCCATAAACCCTAACAAACCCTACACACGTGCAGAGGGCCAACATGGAGTTCTTCATCGCTGTGGGCATGGGGGGTGGGACGGCGTTCAGGGCACCAGCACACACCGACTTTTCGGTGGTCATCAGCGGGGACAAGTGCACCCCCTGTGACATGCTGTACCCAGTGCTCAGGTGAGCTCCTGGAAAACCCTAGTTGCAACTGGAAAACCCTAGTTTAACTGCATGGGTGCCTAAGCTGAGGTGAGCTGGTGTCAGTGTTCTGGAAAACCCTAGTTGCAACTGGAAAACCCTAGTTGCCTATTAATCACTGCACCGATTTCTCAGTCATGGGCACCGGGGACATTCATCCTACATTACATGTAGGACTAGGATGCAAAGGGGACATGGGTGGGTTGGGTTTTCACACACTTTTTATTTTGCACACAATGCAACCCTTACGACTTCTCGGTGGTCATCAGCGGGGACAAGTGCACCCCCTGCGACATGCTGTACCCAGTGCTCAGGTGAGCCCCTGAAAAATATTCCAGTCTACAACTGTGTGTGTGCCTTCGGTGGGTCGCTTCCGCTTGCCATGCATCTGCCTATCGCACGCGGCAGTCAGTCGTCAACCGATAATGTACTGCACCCATTACAACCTGTCAGTGTCAAGCAAAGAAGGAGTGCACTGAATTCTCTGTGGTCAACGGGGGCGCCCTCGCCCTGCTTGAACACGGTGCCCATGTGCACAAAACCCTAACAAACCCTAACGACAAGATGTTTTGTTTGCACCACCTATTCATCCCATCCTGCCACTGGCAGTGCCAGGAAACCGGAGTTTGCTGCCGCATGTACAAGACTGGCGGCCAATCTAGTTGCAGTCCAGCACGCTGCTTGGGGCCACGCGTGCAAGGCTGACTGCTAATCTACCTGTTTTGCTGGATTGCACGTAACTAACATCTGCTGTGCTGGAGTGCACGTAACTGTCTAATCTAAATACTTGTGTTACAGGGAGGTGCCTTCGGCGGTGGGGACTGTCGGCAAGGCGTGGGATGGCATCGGGCTGACGCTGCTGCACCGGATAGAGAACGAGGGTATGGACTTTGCGGCGCACAACACCACGCTGCAATGGATGGGTGCAAGCGACAGGCTCAAGTAAGCGATTCACCAACCCTGCCTTGCCTGCGAGCCACTTTGCACCACTTCACGGCCACCATCACAATTAACATGACCCACCCACCCCGCAGGGGTAAACGTACTTCTTCCTAAACCTAGAACCTAAACCCTAAACAGCTGTGCGTGCTGGCTGCGGTACAAGTACTTCATCTCCTCCTATACCCTTCCTACCCACATGCATACCTAAACCCTAGACCTAAACCCTAAACAGCAGTGCGCTTGCCTACATATTTAACAACCGTGCGTGCACAACGCAGGCGGTACAAGTACATCATCTTGTCCTAAACTCTAAACCCTATCGTTGCAGGCGGTACAAGTACTTCATCTTCCTCAACAGCTCGGTGCGGGGGCCCTTCCTACCAACATACATGCCTACCGACTGGCAATGGACGCAGGCCTACACCGACAGGCTCAATGGGGATGTGAAGGCTGTCAGCTCATCCCTGGTGTGCCTCCCAGAGGTCGATGCAGGTAACAATCGGGTTTTTTTAAGGGGCTCTTTAGGGTTGAGGGTTTAGGCTTGAGCTCATCCATGGTGTGCTCCCAGAACTGGATGCAGGGAACAACAGGGTTCAGAACGGGATGTGCATTCCATCTGTCTGCCAAACAGTTATTGCAAATTGATGGCATCACAAGGAATGAATGAAAACCATGATTCAAAGTTGGAATGCTGGGCATGGGGCTCTGATTTCACTCAAGAGTCGGAAACAAATCGACGTGAAGTTTTGTCAAGCTGTACAACCCTTTTAGATAACGCATTTTTGGTCCAGGTGGCTATTTTTTGCAAGGAATCATTGGAAAACCTACTGTGGTGCAGGTGGCTATGGCCCCAAGCTGGAGTCCTGGGCATTCGCCCTGGATGCCATGGGTCTGGCTATGGTTGTGGAGGCGGGGGTTACCCATCATCAACCCACCAACCATGACCGTGCATACCCAACAACTTCCACTAATTTCATTTGCGCTCATTTTCTGCAATTACTTATTGTATTTTGTATGTGTGGTGCAGGTGGCTATGGTCCCAAGCTGGAGTCCTGGGCATTCGCCCTGGATGCCACGGGGCTTGCATTGGTAGTGAAGGCGGGGGTGTTCCACACCCGCGCCTGCAAGCTGTGCAACGATGGTGTGGTGGTAATGGGGGAGTATGGCCTGACCAGGGTCATCATGGAATCGGGGTACAACATCGCCACGCTCATGTCGAGATACAGCCCGGTATGATTATGATTGCATGCATCTCCATCCACACGCATCAGCATGCATGCATCATGCTCATTAAAAGCATCAGCCGGGTGTAATGATGGCGTTTTGGTGGGTAACCAGGGGTTTAGATGGGTTAATCAGGATTGTGGTGATGGGCGAGTATGGGCTGACCAGGGTATTTTGTCGGGGTACAACATCACCACGTTGATATCGAGATACAGCCCGGTAAGTCAATGCATGGTGATTACAAGCATCCACTGGGTGTAATGATGGGTGTATAGTGGGCCATGAGGGCGTTTAGGTGGGTTAAATTGGGGTTTTGGTGATGGGCGAGTGTGGGCTGACTAGGAAGATACTGAAATCGGGGTACAACATCGCCACACTCATGTCGAGATACAGCCCGGTAAGATGATAACCGTATATTGAATTGAAATAAAGTGTAATATAGCTGGTCAAGTCTGCAAATTTGCACGCAGGACGTACAGTGCAGAACAAGAATCTGAGCCCTGGAGTCTCTACATGCAGGACCTTGATTGGCGCAACCCTTAACCCTAACCCAAAACCCTAAACCCTAGTGATTTACATGCAGGACCTTGATTGGAGGGACAAGCACTACTGGAACTGCAACGAACACATGCATCTGCCCTGAACCAGTCCTAAACCCTAACAACAAACCCTTTTGCATGCAGGACCTTGACTGGAGGGACAAGCACTACTGGAACTGCAACGACAACGTGCACCCCAGCCGCCACGGAACCTATGACCACATCTCAATGCACCCATACGAGACTGTGTTCATCAAGGCCAGCTGGCACGTGGGCGAGCCTTTCACCTCCCACTACACTCGCTGGATGCTGCTCAAGGCTGCGGGCAGGCCCACCACCGACGGGGACTTTGATGAAGGGATGTACAGATACGCCATCAGGTATGCATTATTGGTAGCAGGAATTAAAGGGATTTTGGGACAGTCATGAGGGAGCTAACCCAGGGGTTTTCAAATTTAGAAGAAGTCACTAAAATGAAGTGAAAACTTGCACTACACTCGCTGGATGCTGCTCAAGGCTGCATGCAGGCCCACCACTGGTGGGGACTTTGACGAAGGGATGGACTAATGCTATCAGGTATGCTATTAATGGTAACAAGGAGATAATGGGGATACCAGATAGGCGGGGGCTCGCACGCACCTCGTTTCTTAGGTTGTCCCCAGGAGCCCTACACCCTACACACTAACCCTAAACCCTAAACCCCCTGTTGCGTGCAGCTTAAAGGCCCAGGAGCCCTACACCCTATACCTTCAACCCTAACCCTAAACCCTAAATCCTAAACCCCCTGTGGCATGCAGCTTGAAGGCCCAGGAGCCCAACACATTAGACCCTACACCTTACCATGCAGCTTGCAAAATTAGCAGTCCTAAACTCTAAACCCCAAACCCCCATGTTGCGTGCAGCTTGAAGGCCCAGGAGCCCAACACTGCAGAGGAGTGCTTCAAGGTGCACACGTGAGGACTGGCCTGGTGCGCACGGGAGGGTTGGGCTGTGCGCACGCGCTGATTGGGCTGTGCCCACGCGATAATTGGGCTGCGCCGAGGAGAGGATTGGGCTGTGCCCACGCGATGATTGGGCTGTGCCCGCGCGCTAATATGGGCTGTACGCAAGAGAGGTTATGGCTGTGCCCAGGCACTGATTGGGCTGCGCCCAGGAGAGGATTGGGCTGTGGCCACGCGCTGATTGGGCTGTGCCGGTGCGCTGATTGGGCTGTGCCTACGCGCTGATTGGGCTGTGCCCATGAGAGGACTGGGCTCGAGCGCACGCGCTGATTGAGCTGTGCCCAGGAGAGGACTCGGCTGTGCGCGTAAGTGGATTGGGCTGTTCCCAAGCGCAGATTGGGCTCCAGCGCATGCGCTGATTGGGCTGTGCCTATGAGAGGACTGGGCAGTGCGCATGCATTGACTGGACTGTGCCAGCTCTGGGCATTGTGGTGGCCGTTGAAGGGTACTATAAAGGGGTGGGGAGGGAGGGGGAGGGGCCACACGCAATGACTGGGCTGAGCATGCACACCAACGCACCTGCTGCACAGGCAAGGATTGGGCTGAGTGTGTTTACTAAATCAGACTTACCTGCTGCGCGTGTGGTGATTTGGCTGTGTGTGCACATTGATTTACCTGTTGCACATGCAATGATTGGGCCGTGCGCTGCTCTGCTTTGGAGGTTGCGCGCAATGTCCTTGATTGCCAATCGCTATGGGGTGTGTGGCGTCTGCAGCTGACAGTTGTGTGTGTGGGGGGGGGGGCATAATGGTTTTTGAGTTGACTGGGATTGGAGTATGACTCGCTGCGCTTGTCAGTACTCTTGTAAAGTTTAACACAGTGTTAACAAGTTGGAACAGCTGCAGCATGGACAAGACGACGTAATATCACGGTCTGCTACAGGAGCGCTGGTAGCATTTAATGTAATTAAGTAGCATTTAATCTAATTTAGTCATGAGTCGTGTCAGACAACATGTTATTAAGTTTTACAGTCTGTTTATAAAGTTGTTGAGTTAACAACCTGCACGACACGATGGCCAACTTGCAAGAGGCTCCAATGCATCCAATCCATGGACTCTTGGTGTAACTTAAAGAATATCTCGACCAACTGAGAAAAGCCTTTCTCCTTAGCCTAAGGACTAGTGATCACATGACATTGTCACAGCAGGCATACACCTTATATATATACCACACTGTTACACTTGCCCCGCCGACCTGTGTTGGCTGTCATACTCAGTGGCACTGGGCGGCAATACGTGCCGTACACTGCTGGTTAGTTCAAATTATAATAAAAATGCCTAGGTGACACATAAACGATATTGCCAGTGTTAGTACCACTGCATCCCAAGCAGACATCCCATAAGGTGATTAAATCAAATCCGCTGGCTTCTCCCTTTCCTAGCCAGGGACCCCGCCATTGGCCTTCAAGGCCAAGTTGGCTTTAGCAGCCTTGGCTGCTTCCAGGCTGCTTCTGATACCACAGCTGCTTCTGATGCCACCCCTTGCAGCTGTGCACACCCTACTAGGGTCAGCTCTAGCGCTTTCCTTCTTAGCCTATGGGTAAGACTTAGTGCACCACGCCTGCTTCAATTCCCACACTTCAAGCCCATTGGCTCCTCCTTTCCCCTACCCAGCTGGCATCCCGCCATTGGCTTTCCCCTTTGCAGCCTTGGCTGCTTACAGGCAGTCTCACACCACCCCTTGCAGCTCTAGGGCATCCTGCTCACAATCCAGGTAATAGCCTGCTGTTGAATGCAGGCGCCTGCTTCAAGGTCCAAACTTCAAATCCATTGGCTCTTCCCTTCCCCTACCCAGCTGGCACCCCGCCATTGGCCTTGGCTCTTGCAGCCTCGGCCGCTTCCAGGCAGTCTGATACCACCCCTTGCAGCTGCGCACACCCTCCTAGGGTCAGCTCTAGGGCATCTTGCAGGGCGCTGCCCTTCCACTCCCCAGTCACAATCAGCTGGGTCACCTGCAAATTAGGGTTTAGGGTTTAGTATTGCAGAATTTACCCTAATACAGGGTTCAGGGTTAGGGTTTATAAGGCATCTTGTTAGGGCGCTGCCCTTCCACTCGCCAGTCACAATCAGCTGGGTCACCTGCAAATCAGGATTTAGGGTTTGGCAGCTGTTTCTAAATACGTCATCAATGAGTCAACGATGGAGCACGATTCTTCTTTGTATACATATCTCTTTCGTTTCCACCTTGCCCACCTCCACGCCAGGGTTGCGGGGGTTGCATGTTTTTGCCAGGGTTTGCGCTGTCCTAAAAGGGTCAAGGGTGTGTGTGTGGGGTGTTAGGGTTTTGCAGGGCCTTACCAGGTTCTTCTCTGGCATGAGCGCCATGAGCACGTGGCCGTCCTCCCGGTAGCACTCCTCTTCACTAGGGTCAAGCAGCAGGCTGCCCTGAACCCTAGCCTGCAGGTGAAACACAACGGATGTGACAATTTCAATATCAACACAAGGCTGGAAAAAGACACAATGCTTTGGAATGTGGACGTTTTGAGACATGAGATCTTAGAAAACCCTGGCGAGAGCCAAGGAAACCCTACCACATGCACCTCTTAACAGAACACCATCAAGCGACACGACACGTGGGCCCTAGCAGAAACCCTATCAAAAACCCTACCGCGTGGCATGCCGTCACTGTATCCCGCATGGCCAGCCCTGCATCGGCCAGTGCCAAGCCACACGAAACCCTACCAACCCTAGCAAACCCTGAACCAAACCCTATCAAAAAACCTACCACGTGGCATGCCATCAGTGTATCCCGCGTGGCCAACCCTGCATCAGCCAACACCAAGCCACATAAAACCGTACCAAACCCTAACAAACCCTGGAACGAACCCTAGTGAATACTTACCACGTGGCATGCCGTCACTGTATCGCGCATAGCCAGCCCTGCATCAGCCAATGCCAAGCCAGCCGCTGTGATTGCTGCAGCCACCTCCCCTCCCCCCGCCTCTAAAATGAGGCAGTATATGTCCACACCCTGCGGGAAAGGGTCAGGTGATTAATCTTTTGAAATTTTGATTTGATGCAAATGTGCTCGATTTAAGTTCGAGTTGTAATTGCAGCAGCCACCTACTGTCCACCCGCCTCCGATTTATGTCCACCGCGTGCGGGAAAGGGCCATTACATGCAGACGTGGTAGTGATTGGGGTTGCGGTTATGGACTGTGGTTTTGGACACACTGTTGTGGAACAGGTGAACTCGGGAAAATGGGAATGATGTTGACAGGCAAATCGTGCACCCCTTTCCCTCCACGCCCACCACCACCACCACCACCACAACCACCACAACCATCACCACCCACCTCCTCCGGGAATGTGTCAGTGTCCACTGCTGTCTCCACTGCCCTCCCCACGATACTGCTGTACTCCCGTTCCAAGGTGCTCTGCAGGAGGCAAAGGAAAATTCTCTATGTGAGTTAATTAGTTGATTAGTTAGTTAATTAGTCACATACAGTCGCCTATGGAGAGGGGTCACTACGCATATAGCTGGTTATACATGCAGCAGTAATTACCAGTGCCCCCCAATTCCTACATCCGATATATTAAACCTCAGCTTGCGGTATTCCAGACCCCGGCTTTGTGTTTGACATCATGCAAAACCTCCCAAAATGCACCGTACTGTGAAGCCATGCTACTCCCCAGCAATAGCGTACCTGGCCTAATCTGCCCCTTTGCTGGGTGGCAAATGTCGCCAATTTGACGTCGCACTGCACCCTCCCAGACTCGCTGTAGGCCACGCGCCGATCACTGGGACGGGGACCATATCTGAACAGGTATAGAAGAAAAAATTGAGGGAGGCTGGCAAACCATACATTGAAATTCAGCAGCACAGTGGTAATGCAAAGCAGGGTTTTGGGTTTATGGTGTAGTGTCACCAGCTGGTGGAGTGAGTCAAGGACATGTATTTTGGAAGTCAGTTTGTGTTGAGGCGTTATGGACTGCCTTTCATAATCCCATAGCGGGATTTAGGGTGAAGGGTTTTGGTAGGGTTTTTTTTCCCTTCATTTTTCAACTTTTCTTTTTTTAATTTTAAAACGTTTTTTTCAGGGGTTTGGCAGGGTTTTGGATGCTTACACTGCACAGAGGACCTTGACGTTGCGCATCTCCACGTAGGCACTGCCCTTGGCCTGGGTGCTTTGGTAGGGTATCCAGGGTTTTGGAGCTGCTGTTGCGTTGGTTTTTGCAGGGTTTTGCAGGGTTGCGGTGGGCACGCAGTGCAGCACGGCGGGAGCTACAGGGTTTTGGTAGGGGTTTTGGCAGTGTTTTTTGGTACTTACACTGCGCACAGGACCTTGGTGTTGCGCATCTCCACGTAGGCGCTCCCCTTGGCCTGGCTGTTCACCCCCGCCTGCATGACTGTAACACACAAATCCCGGGTTAGGTGTTTGGTGAAGGCACTACGTCAAAGACAACGTACTGTTATTCAACCGCATTTGACAGATTTGGGGCCGAGTGCCGTTCCAGCAAACCCTGGTCCCTACCCGTAGGGGTTAGGGTTGACCCTCTCGCGATTTCTAACAGCAGGACATAGAGTTTAGGGTATAGTCTTTATGTGGGCACGTACACACAAGCCAAACGTCCCCAAAGCCCCTGCCATCCAGCCGGCTATCCCCCACGCCCACCACAACCGCACAACGTTGGCAATCACCTAGGCCTGGATATCCACCTCACGTCAGCATGAGCATCAAACAGGGCTGCTGAACAGGTAAACATCTGCGGAAAGGTGGGTAGGGTGTAGGGTATGTGGGCACGTACACACTGGCCGGAACTCCTCAAACCCCCTGCCATCCAGCCGGCTATCCCCCACCACCACCTTCCATGAACCCATAGGCACCAACAATCCCATACCCAGGTTGAGGCAACCAGCGTACACAAGCATGGGCAACATGCCCGCACGTTAAACAGGTACAGGGAAAAGGCGGCGTGAAAATGCATAGGGTTTAGGGTATGTAGGGACGTACACACTGGCCGGAACTCCTCAAAGCCCCTGCCATCCAGTCGGCTATCCCCCACCACCACAGCCTCCGGACGCTGCTGGGCACCCCACGTTGCCATCACCACCCACCACCGGCAGGTGCGGTTGTGGCTGTTAGGGGTGGTTGTGGCTGTGGATGTGGCTGCGGATGTGCCTGTGGATGTGTGGGGGCGGGCTGGGTGGCTGCTGTGAGGACGAGGCCTAGGGCAGTTAAGGGCTGTTGACAGAAACCCTTTTGCTCAGCAGGGAGAGAGATGATGCGAGGCGGGAGTGGTGGGTGGTGGCTAGCCGGAGTGGGGGCGGGGGATTGGGAAACACTTCCCACCGCGATCAGAAAGAAATAGCTGCTACCTTAGTTGGAAAGGGCACTCGATATGGCTTGCAAGGCGTAGATGGAGTGTACCAGCACCCTCGGTGATATGAGTGGTTGCTGCTTGGTCTCGAGGCGTGTTGTGCATGCATGCATCTAGCGGTATATGCGTGGACCGGTTAAAGAGAAATCGGGTTGCTTCCGAGGTGTCTCGAGAACATACGCTTGACAAGTTTGCGTGCTATGCCAGATGACTGCTAGTGCACAAGGAGCGTAGGGGGGTCCAGGGCCCGTACATGCATGCATCATGGTTTTCGTATAGGGTTGCTGCAGGCGTTTCAAATCCCCGCAAGAAACGTTGCAGAGTGGTTTGTACTGTGGTTTATTGCGACAACACTGGTTGAATCCACGCCTTAACGTCCGTTCCATGCCTTCAGTACAGCTGAGTACTGACCACTTAGGGAGCAACGCACACTGGCACGCAGAAGTGTGGGGCATGCAAGAGTGTGGGTTCAATTTTGTAGCTGGGGACAGCACTGCAGCTTATGCCTAGTCCACCTCAAAGCTAACGCGTTGACAGTAGTACTTCCCATTTTTTCAATGTATACAAGAACCCAGAGGGCACTTTAGCGCAATGCCATGTTTCCTTTCCAATGCATGCATGCATTGGCCTAACACACTATTTCGTGGCAGTGCCCCACACACCATGCCCACCACGTCTCCGAACCCACCCACGACTGACCACAGTTTAGGGTTTCTTAACGGCCTGTAGATAGGTCGCCATTGCCCGTTCATCAAACCAACTCCCGACACCCACACCACCCACCACCACCGCCACGCACACTGGGACTTCAGCACCCCCCCCACTCCGCCACACCCCACCCAAAGTTAGGTTGGGCACACACACCCTAGCCGACCTCTCTTTCCCACCCAACACAACCCTAGCCTCACCCACAGCCACAGCCACAGCCACAGCCACAGCCAGTGCAATGCCATATGTGCACCATCAGCCCGCCACCACCCACCGCAGCCCCTTCACCCTCCTCCCCACCCTCCTCATCCTCTTCTCCCCCGGCAGCAAAACCCTACCGAGGGTCCACGCCTGGTTCCAAGAAGACCCCGCCCACCACCCCCTCCCCGTTTCGGGCCGAATACACGCGCTCACCTGCCCCCACCCCCCACCCCCCATTACGCCCACCACCAAAGGCGCCAACCCCCAGCAACAACCACACCATCCAGACGGCGTTTTCCCAAACGACCACGGAACCCTATGGGAGGGTATTACCCTCGCTCACATCAGCAATTGGGTACCGCAGCCTGGGTACGATAACCCAGCGGATATTTCCATGCTTTTTTCCTATTTATACGCGCGACAGCATGGCTATGGCTACACGCGGGTGGTCACTGGGCAGGCGCCTGACCGCCACCCCACGTGGTAAGTGTGGCAAAACCCTTATCTAGGGTGGGATGGACACCCTGGGATCAGTGCGTGTGGTGAACTCTAGGTTTTAAACTGGCAACTGCAGCTGGGGTATGATACCCCTGCGGATATTTCCATGATATTCTTATACTTGTACGTGCGACAGCATGGGTATGGCTACACACCGGTGGTCAACAAGGGGGAGGCGTCCGACCGCCACCCAACCTGGTAAGTAAATATGAACCGTAAGAGACCCTAGTCTGTGACGACAGCAAAGTCTGTGGAAAACCCTATTTTGTGGTGGAACCCTAGCCAAGGATGTACATACCTCACACACTACCCTTCTCAACCTTCACAGGCTCAAGCTATCTGGCTCCCAAAAGGCGCTGAAAAGGCACAAATACTTGGTCCGCACGAATTTTGACGTTGCAATTACCCACACCAGCAAGATTGCTTTCCAAACCCCATGGGCTTTAAACTTAAAAGCCCATGCAGACATCCCTCACGACCTGTCCTTCCCACCCCCCACAGGCTCAAAATCTCCGGCACCTCAAACCTGCTGAAGAAGCATAAATACGTGGTTGTAATGGATTTCAACGTCGCGCCGCAACAGCAAGACAATGTTCTAGAATTCCTAGGCGAATCCCTAAAACAACTCACAAAAATCACTGAACTAAACCCCTAACACTGTGCTCTTTTCTTCTACCACAGGCTCAAAATCTCCGGCATCTCAAACCTGCTGAAGAAGCACAAATACGTGGTTGTAATGGATTTTGACGTTGCCCTGAGCCACAACAACAAGCGCCTGGAGCCGATTTTGGAGCACTGGGGTTTCGACCCTAACAAAACCCTAGTGGCGCAGGCGATGGACCCCGACGGGCCCGCAAATTACGTCACATTTGACGGGCCCGGGGGCAAAAAGGAGACGGTGCTGAATGGCAATGCAGGTGGGTTTAGGGTTTTTGGTCTTGGATTTAGGTTTTAGTAGTAAAGGTGTTACGCCACGAGGGTGGGTTGGGCCTAGTACCTTCAACCCCAACACTGCCCTAGTGGCGCTGGCCATGGACCCCAATGGGCCCCCAGTTTATTTGGCATTTGAGGGGGCTGGGGGCGCAACGAATACCCTCCTGAATGGCAATGCAGGTGGGTTTTCCTAAACCCTAACAGGCTGCAACTGCATTGACAACTGGTGGTCCATGTTCTTGCGCAACAACCCCGCCATTCCCTTCCACACCGCATTCACCACCCCCCACCCCCTAGGATTTATATTCCACCAAATCAAGCCACCCATGCCCTCCGGGACTGGTACAACTGCGTGGACGACATCAAAGCCCTGAACTCCAAACCCTACACCCCAAACCCTTGACCCTAAACCCAACAGGCTGCAATGGCGAGGTAGATGGTTCACCTGCATAAACCACTACCGACCACCACCCACCACCCCCACCACCCCCACCACCACGCAGGTTCCGTAGTGTTCCGCCAAGCACCCGCCATCCACGCCCTCTTCTAGGACTAGTGTAACTGTGTGGATGACATTCAAGCCCTGAACCCTAAACCCTAACAGGGTGCAATTACGTGACGTACATGACCCACCTGCAAGACAACACCACTACCCACCTCATCCACCCACCACCACTCCTCACCTCACCCACCCACCACCACTCCTCACCTCATCCACCCACCACCACTCCTCACCTCACCCACCCACCACCACTCCTCACCTCGCCCACCCACCACCACCCCTCACCTCACCCACCCACCACCACTCCTCACCTCACCCACCCACCACCACCCCTCACCTCACCCACCCACCACCACCGCCCCACCCGCCACCGCCACCCCACCACCCCGCAGGGTTCATAGTGTTCCGCCAAGCCCCCGCCACCCACACCCTCCTGCAGAAGTGGTACAACTGCCTGGATGAGATAGAGGGCTGCGAGCACTGGAGGTATGAGAGGTTTCACGAGCAATCGGCGTTCACCCAGTTCTTCGCGCGATCGTTCAAGCCAGGGGAGCTATTACATATACCGTGTGAGGAGGGGAACGGCTTCCAGCTGCGGGCAAGGCCCGATGATGGCGCAGGTGGGGCTTGTTTTGTAGGGATTATGGGGGTTATTTAGTGGCAATTTGGGGACATGTTGATGGTAGTTGCATGATGCAATCACCTAGTGATTGGTGTGGTTACTCAAGCCAGGGGAGGTATTACATATACCGTGCGAGGAGGGGAACGGGTTCCAGCTGCGCGCCATGCCAGATGATGGAGCAGGTAAGGTCCTTGTGTGGTTCAATGGCCATATTGCACTGGGATTCTGGGATAATCTGGTGTGATTTGTTTATGCATTAGTGGCCTTTGCCCGGGTTGCCTTCCAGTTTATTGCACGGTCGCTTAAGTCAGGGGAGGGGAACGGGTTCCAGCTGGCGCAAGGCCTGATGATGGTCCACAGACCATTTAGCAAGCGGGGTGCCTCTGTTAAGCACCTCCCAACAGTCTTTTGAGCCCGGGTTGGCTCCCTAAACTGTGGCCGTCAAATAGATATTGTAATCCATCTGCATGTTGGGAGGTCTTTGCGGCTAATTTCAGACTTTGCTGTAACTTTCTCCAAATGTTGCCGCAGGTGGATGCCATGGGGAATACGTCACGCATGCGTGGACTGCCAAGGAGGAGTTTGCACAGACGATGAAGGACATGCTGATCCGGGAGTTTGTGATGGAGGTGGTGCATCAAATTAAGGCGGAGGGGGGTTACCGGGTTGTTCAGCAGGCAGAGGAGTGGAAGCCATGAGGGGAGTGTGGAGACATCCCCCCATTTCTGTTGTGAACTCCATTGCTCTTAACCTGTTTGTTTTGCTACATGGGGAGCGTGGTTGCATGCAGCATTGTGGGACACGCAAACATGCTCATATTGATTGATGTACACTGTGATGTGATGGAGGTGGTCCACCAAATCAGGGCGGAGGGGGAGTACCGGGTGATCCAGCAGGCAGAGGAGTGGAGCCTGTGACCCTCGAGGGGCGTCGGCGCTCGATAGGTCACTGCGCGTGGTCATGCTAGTGATGGTCTCACAGCCTTACCAATTTCTTTGGGTGTTAACCTACAGAGGATCAGGCAATATCATGTGCCATGGTGTTTGTGATGGAGTTAGTGCACCAAGCCATGGCAAAGGGTGTACCACCAGCCCATAATACCAGGAGTTTACTTTTAATGAATAAAATTTTACTGAGTTTTTTTTAGAGTCTGGCCAACGAAGTGTCGATACCTTTTCTTTACTGTGGTGGAGCTCCATAGAGTGTCGAACAAAGTACGTTCTGCAAACTCACAGATACAACATTGCATTAGGTTTCACATCGACTTGACATCCCTTTCGTGGCATGCATGTGGCATGCAGCGACCAGCCGACGCCCCTCTCCCCTGTCTGGACAGAATACGTGTTCTTATAACCCGCAATAAACACGGTGGTTGACCAGGAACAGACGTTTCAGGCTTGACCCGTGTAGAAAGTGAGGAAACATGGCCGACTTGCTGGAATACGAGGAGAGGCTGAGGAAGCGGGACGTGGAGCTCCAGTCCAAGACCGCAGCTGTCTTAGCCGAGGCAGAGCGTTTCCTTGCCGAACACAAGGTGATTGTAAGAGAGTCGTATGTTGCTTTCAAGACTCAACGGAAGCAATACGTGGGACTGTGTCTTATTTTATGTTCACCCATCTCGTTATATGCATGCCATTGTCCAAAGCGTGCAGTGCAACACCCCAGTTTATCTACGGGTGACCAATGTCATACCGTTTTATTACAGGCTTCCACCAGCAACGTGAAGCGCTTTCAGTTTCCACCCGTTGACAGTCTGGAGCCCAGTGCCAGTCAAGAGAACAGCTCAGACAAGCAAAGAGGTAGGACACACTCTCTTGGCAGAGGTCAGTGTTATCAGCCTTGAGACGAGCCTCATAACGCTGCTAAAGTAACTGACACCCAACAAACCGCAGGGTCGTCTATCAAGCTTGAAACTGCAGATGATACCCCCAACCTTCCCTCAAGCTCTGGAGTGAAGCCACAACAGTCCATTGGAGGTCTGTGCGCTGCATTCTTCGGTTGTATGGTCTACATATGACAACCAACATGTGTTCCTATTATGGTCCACAAAATTCTCTAAGCGGTGAGAAATGGGTTTTTTTGCAGATGGCCTTGATGAACCCACCAACCCAGAGGCTTACCTCCGACTGCTCAAAGCCAGGAGCAAGGCGTTGCAAGAGGACCTGGCTGCTACCCAACAAAACCTGAAAGAAACAACACAAAAGCTTGATTCCTCTCAGAAGGAGCTGCTGGAGTTGAGGAAAGACAAGGCGGCCTGGGTGAAGCAGCAGAAAGCGCTGGAGACCCAGGTGCGTGGGGTTAGGGATTGGGGTTAGGGTTTTGGTTTAGGGTAAACGGGTTGAGGGTCTAGGGTTCAAGGCTGAGAGAACCAGGTGCATGCGTCGGTAGCTAGTGGAGCACTGTGACTTGGGAAGCACTGGGAGACCCAGAGGGGCAGGGTTTAGGGTTTTAGGGTATAGATGTTAGAAACTTACACTGTGACGTGGGAAGCACTGGCAATAGGTTCTGGGGACCCAGGATCGCAGGGTTTAGGGTTTAGGCTTGGGGACCCAGGTGCGCTGGATTTAGGGTTTAGGGGTTATGAGGGGAGACCCGGGTGTGCTGGTACAGTGCATTTAGTGTCACAACGCGTCACCACCAGTCTGGTGGAGATTTACAAGCTAGCACTGACTACCAGAAAAGAATAAAATCAAGAATAATAAAAACAACATCAACGATACATAGATATGAAAATCAAGCTATTCTATCACGCGCGCATAGGTGGAAAAGTTCCGGAGCCTTGCGGATGACGCCTCCCACAAGCTGAACGACAAAGAGAACGTCATCAAGGAACTGAGCAAGAACGGCAACGTTGTGCAAAAGGAAAGGTCAGTTTGCATGCGGTGGCATCAGAATGTCAATCTTTTGAGTGTCCCACCAGTTGCCAAAGCAGCTGCAGTTGCGGCTGACCATTATTTGCCAAGCAAGAAGAACCTCTGAGAAATCGTTTGCCAACATATTGGCACATTGTGAACACAAGCACTGCGCAGTTCTTGCAATCGCAATCTAGGCCACACAGGCGCAATACTATTCTTTCCATTCAATGCTGCGTAACATGAGAAGCTATCAAGTCCCTCTTGCAACCACACAGCTCCCTCCTATTCAGCCTCATAACATCCATCCAGTCAAACACCTAGCCCCAAAAATCATTCGTGCATAGAGACAAGAGAATTTAGAAAGAAATCTTAAATCTAGACTAGGCCAGTGCAAGGCAACGTTGCCAGACTGCCAGACCCTCTTTAGACGGTCTGAGCAGATTGTGTGCCATGTGCATGCCAGGCGGACCACAGAGGTGGAGCTGAAAAGCAGGGAGGCACGGCTGCAGCGGGCGGTGGAGGACGTTGAGAGGTACAAGCGGCTGCTAGAGGAGGTCAAGGCCGAGCAGAGTGACAATAAGGCAGTGCCAAGGGCAGACTATGACCGCGTGGTGACAGGTACGCACCAGGGGTTTTAAGAGTTGTGGGGTTTTAGGGTTTATCCCAATGGTTGCCACACCGTGTTTGCGCGTTCCACATCGGTTTGCCACACCGCAATGATCATACAAGCATGCATTTATGCACGCATCATGCAATACATGAATTCAAATTGCCATGCTATGGCGTATTGCAGTACATGCAGTGCACTGCGCATATCATGCCTCCATGCGCAAATCATGCAAAATACATCATTTCGGTGCATGCCATGCAAATGTTACTGCAACACGCGCAATGCAGGATGTGCGCAAACCAATGATTGCGCGCAATGCCATCGTGCATGCACATTGCAATATTTCTACGTGCCATCAACTGAGGCAGTTGCATCTCAATAAATCGTGCTACAGTTGCCAGCCTCTGACATGTCACATGTCTGAAACCAGAGTCTAAAACCCATCATTGCGGCAATTTCCCGCAGACAACAAGCGTTTGGAAAAGCAAAAGGGGGAGCTGCTGGTGGCGTTCAGGAAAATTGAGCAATTTGCACTATTTATAAATCAATTAATTTCTACAAGACCATATTATACGAGTTTCTACGTCGCATTGGCAACCAGTTGCATGTCAATGACATTGGACCATGTTATTGGTTCCCACCCCTGTCATCTTCTAAATTCCAGCTTTTTACCGCAGACAACAAGCGCTTGGAGAAGCAGAAGGGCGAGCTGCTGGTGGCGTTCAGGAAGCAAATGAAGCTGATCGACGTGCTGAAGCGCCAGAAGATCCATCTAGAAGCTGCAAAACTGCTGGACATCACTGAGCAGGATTTCATGAAGCTGTTGGACTTGAACAAGTCCACCTAATGTGGCAAAGTTGGTTAAACCTTTTGAAAATTTGACACATGTGACAAGGCCCAGCCTGGCCCAGGGTATGACAGATCAAGGGCAATAAGATGAATATTATTAATCATGCCAGGGATTGGATCTGCAGACTCAATCCGATTGAATAGGTTTATCTTGTTACCCTTGGCCATGTGACACACTAGTCTGTTCAACAAGTTGTTGAAGGGCCAGAAGATCCATCAGGAGGCTGCAAAACTGCTAGACATCGCCGAACAAAATGAATCAAAAGCGCTGCTGGACCTGAACAAATCCACCTAATGCTGCAAATTTGTTTTGAAATTCAGATTCTGAAACATGTTACAACTGGAGCCAGCCTGAGCGCTCATTGAATCAGACAAGTGCACTGATCAGTGAATCAGACTTAAGTGTACAATATCAATCCATGGAGCAGAAGATGGCGCTGCTGTGTACTGCAAAATGCTGTGTCAAATGCTTTAAAGCATGTTGGACAAAACTTTTGAAGTGAAGGATTAAATCAAATTTTGATATGTCATGACTCATCGATATCGGATGGCATAGAAAGCTACCACAATGCCATGCAACGTACTTGGCACATAATTACTACATGGACGTAACCTACGCAGGCACTGCAATATACCAGTTTGTATCGTCGCCATGGCCGCACATTTTCTACAGCTACGCTCTATATTTCCTAGCTTCGCTCACGGAATACTTGCATGCTAAATTACCACTTGACATTGCTATAGCCTGTGAGGACAAACTGTCAATTGCAATGTCACAATGTAACTCTCTTCCCACACTCACTCAAGCGCCACCCCTCCCCACTCATATGCCCCCCCACCCCACCCTACCCCATACTAGTTAGACTCGGCAATGCCCAAGCTGCATCACAAACCTCGATCAACAATCTTTTGCGTTTCCGCTAGGAGCCGCCTCCCATCCCTGGAACCCATGGGCACACCTCCCGGCAGCATCCAATTCGGCACCCGGCCCCTCCCCACCACACCCTCCGCCTGCCCCCGCGACTCCTCCAAAACCTCCTTGATTGCCGCGATTGTCTCCGCTAGAAGCACCCGCACCCCGTCCTCTCCCACCCCGCAAAACGGCGTCTCGGTCCCCGCTGCCAGGAGGGCTGGGTGCGCACGAGAACGCCCGGGTGCGCAGGAGAATGCTCGGGCGAGGGAGTACACCACGTGCGCAAGGGGGGCAGCATTGTCGATCTGCTGTGTAGGGGTGAGCCTGCCGTGGAGGGCGGATGCGCACAGGAGGAGCTGGCGGGTGCCCCCCACCACCTTGCTCAGCCCCCCCCTGCTGATGCTGGCGCTCAGCCACTGCAGCCACGCCACAGACCGCTCACGATGGGCCGCTGGCATAAGGATGAAATCCCGGGCGGAATCCATTTCCTGGTGGGTCGCCAGCGTGGCAAATGTCTTTCCCGCCATATGGGCAATCCGTTGTTCATGGATTGTCCATGCGCGGTCCACCCCACCTCCAGACGCATCCAACCCACCAGCACCATGCGGGTGGGTCAGACCATCCACATGTCCCGCTGCCGCCAACCCCCACCAGGTCAGCCGCATGAAGTCCTCCCCCCCAGCAGACGCCGACCCATCCAATTGGTGCGCGTGGGCAGTCTCCGGGAGGAAAGCGAGCACCAGATCCAGCAGCTGTGCTGTGAGTCCCGCGTCAGGGGGGAGCGTTATTTTGTACCCGCCCAAAACCACGGTGGGACCTCCCATGGGCAACGCGTGGTAGAACCCACCAGGTGCATTCTGATGAGCATCTGATATATCTGAGACTCCTGCCACCGCCTTGCTGGCTGGGGACCTGGAGGGTCCCGGTGGATTCCGGGACTGGTGCGCCACTGTAGCCCCTGCTGTTCCCTTGCTGGACTGAACCCCCTCCCGCCGCGACCTGAGGCCTGGTGATGTTTCCAAAGCCCTCTGCTGGCAAGCCAAGAGGCTCACCACATGGATCACTGCCAGTAGGTTGCTCTGGTTCATCCCAGGTTGGGGCATTACTGACCCTGCCTGACCCCGGCATTGCCAGATGTCTGCAAGTAGGGGGAGCAGGAGGCGCCAGATGCGCAGCTGGTGAGCCACAGCAGCGGCGGTGTGCTTCACTGCAGGCTGCACCTGCAGCAATTGTGAAAGAGGTAATGTAATTGTACATGTATTTTCACAACTTTGACTAGGTTACGAGGTGCAGGGTTGGCAGGGCGGATTTGGGGAGTGTGTGCGCATTGCCATATGTCTGCCAGTAGGGGAAGCAGGAGGCGCCAGATGCGCAGCTGGTGAGCCACAGCAGCGGCGGTGTGCTTCACTGCAGGCTGCACCTGCGCCACACGAGAAGGGAAAATGTGCATGTATTTTTGGTAGAATGACTAGAATCACGCACTTTGAGACTCGATTGATTACGGGCTGGCGGGACACATGTTGCAGACATGTGGCAGGAGATTACAATTGCATATGTGTTTTTTACTGTATAAATATATTTGAGATTCAAGTTATTTTGGTGTTTCAACGTAATGCAGCACCAAATCGCATAATTTGGTCATTTAATAAGTTCAATTTCATTTTTGAAACCAGTCTCCCATGCATTTTAACTGGTTCCAAATCCATTCAACCTGAGGAAGATGTAACTCCTACCCAACCCCAGCACCCTACCTGCACCATGTATTGCACCACCCGCACCACCGCCCCCTCCAGCGCCTGCAGCAGCGGAGCGGTGGCTGCCTTCAACTCCCCTTTGATCGCCCTGAACACTGCGTGCAGCGCTCCAAGGGCATCTACTTCGCTGCTCAAGGATGGGTGGGTCCTCCTCTTGGTTTCAGAGCAGTGGGCACTGCTTGCAGCCAGGAGGTTGCCATAGGACGCTGAGGTGGACCCCAGGGCGCTGAGGGATAGGGCGGTGTGCTGGGTGATTGCTGCAGCAAGCCAGGAGCCCAGCCCTGCAGCAGAGTGGGGCAATCAATACATGCTTCCGAGGATGTTGGAGAGCTACACCCTTGTATAATTGGCGGCGCAGATTACTCCAAGTACATCGCTGAGGTGGATCGACAAAGAACCGATTCCATGGCGGCGAGGGATAGGGCGGTGTGGTGGGTGATTGCTGCAGCAAGCCAGGAGCCCAACCCTGCAACAAATTTGAGGTGATCTATGGTATGCTCGAGCCTCCTTGCAGCACTGACTTGCGTTGAACAGCAGCAGCCTCCCAAGGACTGGTAGTGCTCAGCATTACAAGGTATTGTCACAGGCTAGGTATATGATTCACCATGTAAATACAAGGCAGCTCGCCATACACATTTGAAGGCAATATCTCAAATGATACTCAAGCCTACGGTCATAGGTCAAAACCACAATTTCTTCCAGCACTGACCTGCATTGAACAGCAGCAGCCTCCCAAGGACCGGGTGCCTGGCTGCCTTGCACACAATCTGCAAGCAAAGCTCCCTGTCCTGCAAATCCACAAATTGCAGAAATAAACACAAAATGTACACGACCAATGAACACAACAAATATCTGCATACGAGCAGCTACCAGAATGCAAAACACACACCCATATTGTTCTTGAACATCATTGCAAAGGCACTGAGAGAAAAGAGCACAGTTTCTACAAGAAAATGTAAGAACTCGAATACGAAAAAAAAAAAAGTAACATCCACTGCCATGCTTCCCCTACCTGCAAGTTGGCCAGCGGCGAATCGTGCGTGCTCATGACCATCTCAAGCACATAGCGCTTCTGATACAGGGTTGCATCTTCATTGCTGCACAGGCCAGCCAGCACCAGCCTGAGTATGAAGGTGCGGTGGACCAGGTGCTCCTGGGATGAGCCGCTGACTAGCAGCTTGTAGAACATGGGCACCTCCTGCAAAGCATGGAAATTAGAGTAATCAGGGTCTTAGGGTTTATAGTTTTAGGGTTTAGGGTTTTAGGGTTTTAGGGTTTTGGTGTAGGGTGGCATCCTCGGTGCTGCTGAGGCCAGCCAGCACCAGCCTGAGTATGAAGGTGCGATGGGTGAGGTGCTCCTGGGATGAGCCGCTGACCAGAAGCTTGTAGAACATGGGCACATCCTGCGCACATGGAAATCAGGGTTTTCAGGGTCTTAGGGTTTTAGGGTCTAGGGTTTTAGGGTTTAGAGTTAAAGTATAGCTCCTGGGATGAGCCGCTGACCAGCAGCTTGTAGAACATGGGCACCTCCTGCGCACATGGAAATCAGGGTTTTCAGGGTCTTAGGGTTTTAGGGTCTAGGGTTTTAGGGTTTAGAGTTAAAGTATAGCTCCTGGGATGAGCCGCTGACCAGCAGCTTGTAAAACATGGGCACCTCCTGCAAAGCATGGAAATTAGAGTATTCAGGGTCTTAGGGTTTATACGTTTAGGGTTTAGGGTTTTAGGGTTTTGGTGTAGGGTGGCATCCTCGGTGCTGCACAGGCCAGCCAGCACCAGCCTGAGTATGAAGGTGCGATGGGTGAGGTGCTCCTGGGATGAGCAGCTGACCAGAAGCTTGTAGAACATGGGCACCTCCTGCGCACATGGAAATCAGGGTTTTCAGGGTTTTAGGGTTTTAGGGTCTAGGGTTTTAGGGTTTAGAGTTAAAGTATAGCTCCTGGGATGAGCCGCTGACCAGCAGCTTGTAGAACATGGGTACCTCCTGCAAAGCATGGAAATTTAGGGTCAAGGGTCCAGGGTTTAGGTGTAGTGCTTATGGTACAGTGAGGCGTCCCCGTTACCAGAGTCGAGCACTTCAATGGGTTGAGGGTTTTGAAACCACCCCACCTCCAAATCCAACACAGCATCCTTCAGCAGGAATTTTGACACCAGGCCAACCGGCCCGCTCCCGGGGAACATCAGCTGAAAGGAGCACTCCTCAGCAAAAACAGCCACCGGCTCGAAATAGACTAAAAACAATCGGCAATAGAGTTCTGGCAGGGTCAAGACGCGCTTTACGGTTTAACTTCAGTTCAGGGTGTAACCACCCACCTCCAAATCCAACACAGCATCCTTCAGCAGGAATTTGGACACCAGGCCAAACAGCCCGCTCCCGGGGAACATCAGGTGGAGTGAGCACTCGGCGGCAAACACCGTCGCAGCCGTCGGCAGCTTCTGAAAAGGCTCGACGATGGAGTTCTGGTAGAGGTCTGTCAGGGCTGCTATCTGCGATTTTTCTCGAAAGTCTGCGTGGCCCAGGGCGGATTTGAACAGGCTTAGGGCCTCATAGGCCAGGCCCCTGCGCGTGGCATTTGGTGTCAATTGCAGTGCAGAACACAAGCAGTATCAGAATGTGAGGTCCGCTGTGGGTATGCATACATGGAGAGGGTCTATGTGCACAATCAAGCGGGCCTGGTACAATAAACCAACAAAGTGTCACCTCACCTCGTCGTCCTCTTAGCTATGTCCCAAAACGCCATTGCTGGCCACCCTAAACCCTAATTATAATCCATTTAATTGGAGGTTACCTGAGCTCGTTGCACTCCGCAGCCATGCACCGAGACGACATCCCCAGCAGCTATAAACCCTAAACCCTAAACCATCAACCCTAAACCTTAATCCCGAATGATTGAGTCCTAAGGTAATACCTGAGCTCGTCATCCTCCGCAGCCATGCACCGAAACGCCAGCCCCAGCAGACCCCACAGCACGAAATTCCTGCAGCTCACTGTGCCATCCCTGAGCGCCTGGACAGCAAAACAAACAAATACGTAAGAAAATGTTGTACAAAGCTAGAATAATGCATGAGCAGATAATTTATAACCTGCTGCGCGGGAGCGAGGGGGGGCGTGCCGTGCGGGGTCTCTTCAGGTTTCATGCACTGGGGATACAAATCGGCACGTTGGATCCCAGGGATGATCCACACGGGGACGCAATAATCAAGAAACCGCTACTCAGGAAATCGCGGTTTTAACTTTGCTATTGCTGTGCCGTAGCCTTTCAGGCTAGCAGCCGCCGGTGCCCGCCGCCCGCTCGCCTAATACGGCACGCCAAAAACACAAAAGCTAGAATAATGCATGAGCAGATAATTGAAAACACAAAAGCTGTATCCCACCTGTACAGCAAACAGCATCAGAAACTCCGGGTCATATCCCGCAGCATGGAACCCTGGCCCAGAGGTCGATGCTTGGGAGCTGTTGCTGTTGTGCCGACTGCCACTGGTAGGATCCTGTGTAGCTGCGCCGCTGCTGGGCTCTTGTTGGGTGGGTTCGGGGAAGTGGAGGATGGTGAGGGCGGCCCTGCGGGGGTCTATGGGGTGGCTCTGCTCCAGGAGGGATGCTCGCTGGGTGTGGGTGCCGGGGGTCCTCTCCTCGCACACCAGGATGCCCTGGGTGTGCGCCTCTTTGGCTGCAGGGCCGCACAGAAACCTGCGATGGAAGGTGGAGAATTTGTTGTACAGCTGCAATTTCAATCATGCGGACAACTGTAAGCAGGGCATTGTTTGATGCATTTTTTGGTGCTGGGGCTTCTATCCTCATTGCACACGAGGATGCCCTGGGTGCGCGCCTCTTTGGCTGCTGTGCCCCACAGGAATCTGCAGATTAAAATGGGGTGCTTAAGTCAGATCAGGGCAATTTATGTCGTTAAAAGCCAGGGGATAATGCTCTGGAGGGCAATGCTGGGAACCTGCATGGTCCTTAGTATCCGTTATACTTTTATTACTGTCGGCTCCATTGTTGATTGCAACAAACAATGGAAGGCATGGCCCATGCGATGCTCAAAGTACTTATTATGACTCACTATTACTTGATTGTGGTTTTTTCATCAATTTTCTTTTTCTTTTTTCTGTCCATGCGATGCTCAATATACCTACCCGGCTTTTGCGAGGTTGCCATGCAAACAATCCACCAGTCCACTCCCCATCCCGTCGCCGCCCCACTGTGCCACCTGCCCATCCACCGCCCTCGCCAGCTTGAACAGCGCCCTATCACCCTCGCTAAGGGTTGCGCCACAGGCCGCCAGCAGCACTGGGATGAGGGAAGCAAGCTGCTTGCGCATGGCGGGTTTGGCGGGGTCCCCGGGGTTAGAATAGGTGGTGTAGAGGTCGAGGAGGGTCTCTGTGAGGTCGCATAGCTCACTTTTCAGCTGGTCCTGTTTCTGGAAAGGGAAGAGAAAGCGGGGTTGTGTCAGTGAAAAGATGCATTTTTCTGGCCAATGGGTGTGCTAATTGGTTATTTGTTTGCACATGGCGGGTTTGGCGGGGTCACCGGGGGTGGAGTAGGTGGTGTAGACATCCAACAGGGTCTCCATGAGGTCGCACAGCTCCTTTTCAGCTGGTCCTGCTTCTGAACAAGGAACAAGAAGCAGAGAGTGTTAAATAGAGGTGTTTGTTTTGCCCATATAGTGCCCTGATGGGGTTATTTGCTTGCGCATGGCGGGTTTGGCGGGATTGCCGAGGGTGGAGTAGGTGGTGTAGACATCTAAAAGAGTTTTTATGAGATCGCACAGCTCCGTTTTTAGCTGGTCCTTTTTCTGGGACAGGGACCAACAAGGGAGGGGTGTCAAACAAAGAAAAGAACATTTTCCTGCGAATTAAATAAATTGGTTTGCCCATAGCGGGCTGGGAGGGTCCACATAGGGCGCTGCAGACATAGAGTTCCATGAGGCTGCACAGCTCCCTTCGATGCCATACAGATTTTAGGGTTTAGGGTACGATCTCAGGGTGTAGGGATGATTCTAGGATAAAAGAGAGAGGGTGCATCGTACCTCAAGCATTGGGATTGGGGCAAGCTCTGCCAGGTGAAGCAGTGTCCCCATGGGCGTGTTGAGGTTGGCCACAGCAGCAGGCAGCGGAGTGGGTGGGGTGACCAGCGATGGCAGGAAGAGAGAGTGCGCCACCACCAGTTGGTACACAGTTGCTGCCAGGTTGGCGAGCGCTGGGGATGCCAGCTCTGGCATCTCCACGTCGTCAGAGTCGCCTGCGCAAAAAAAGGAAACGAATTTGCTGTAAGTTGCATAGTCTAACCCCGCAAAGGATGATATCAATATTTGATTACTGCAGCCGGCAGTGGGTGGGGCAGGAGAAGGAAGAGTGCGCATTCATCTCCTCATGTCTCGTTGTCACCTGCACACACAAAACCACCTAGTGTTAGATGCAGGGTCCTGGTACCGCTACCGCCGCACAAATGGAATATAATAGAATATAATAATAATGTACCCACGCACAATAGCCATGCAGAAATCGTAATTGGGGCACCAAGGACTCAAAAGGCGACCTTTTTTTGTGTTTTACAATGCCAGAAACAAGGAGTTACGGGCAAGCAATCACCTGCATCGCTCTCTTCTGCAGCGGGCTTGGGCAGCCAGGAACCTCCGAGCCACTCGAACCCCCCCAGGGTCCTGGTAGCGGTACTTGAGCACCGCAGCACAGAACAACATGCAGGAATCCTAACCAGGGACCCGGGACGCGAAAAGGCGACCCGTTTTGTTTTTATAATGCTAAACAGAGATTAAAGGTCAAATAATTACCTGAATCGCCATCATCTGCCGCAGGCTTGGGCAGCAGCGCAGCCAGGAACCTCCGAGCCACCCGCACCATCCCAGGGTCTTGGGACCGCTTTCCATCCCAAAAGCACTCATGTCCCCCCCTTCCTCCAAAAAACCATTAAACCAACGCCCTTAAACACAACTCGAGATAACAGATGCCACCAATCACCTGAATCGCCATCATCTGCAGCGGGCTTGGGCAGCAGCGCAGCCAGGAACCTGCGCGCCACCCGCACCACCCCAGGGTCCTGGTATCGGTACTTCAGCACCGCAGCACAGAAGGCCATGCAGGGCTCGGCAACTGCAGCGAGGTCGGGTGATGACCTGGCAGCGTCTGAGAGGTCTGCCAGCTTGTCACCCAGGGTGGTATCAAGGGTTTGGAGGAGGGTGTGCTGGGTGGCTTGCAGGGTTGTGGGGGGCTCGGAGGCAGCACCCAACCGCCTGCAGGAAGAAAACGTGTCTACGTTTCAGTGGTTGTCAGCTTTTTGCAGGTGGTAGATTAAGCGCAGTTTTGTAGGGGGAGGATCTGGCGGTGTCCGGTAGATCTGCCAGCTTGTCACCCAGGGTGGTGTCGAGGGTTTGGAGGAGGGCTTGCTGGGTGGGGTGCAGGTCTGGGGCATCGCCCAGTTTCCTGCGTGCAGAGCGTGTTTTTGAGAGGCATATTGTCAGCTAATTTACAAGGGTGAACGTGCGTGGGCCAGGGGTTCGGATCCGGTGATGAACTGGCGGTGTCTGAGAGATCTCCCAGGGTGGTGCACACTTCGAGTCAAGGAATTGGAGGAGCAGTTGCTGGGAGGGGTGCAGGGCTGGCGCACAGCCCAGTCGCCTGCATGCGGGGTAGTTTTAGCCCTGGGTTGTGGTTACGCTGGGTTCAGCTCAGGTTGGGGTTTGGGGTCGCCACGAGTTGTCACAACTTTGCTGAGCATGGCATTGTGCGGTGACGCGGATAAACGACATGGTGTTAGCAATCAAGTGTGCGCATGCACCCAGGGGGTTGGCATGAATCTATCTGGAATGGACTGTGTCCATAAATACCGTGCATCGTGTCATCCCTCACCCAGCTGAAGACCTGCCCTAGTGTCGCCATGACCAACTCGGGCCCCCCCACCCCCCCCACCCACCTCCAGCACTACCCTGAAACAAGTACATCCAGGCAAGCCCTGTCCGTTCCTCACCCACCTGAACACCTGCCCCAGTGTTGCCATGACCACCCCAGCCAGCGCCACCACCTCCTGCAAGTATCCCCTCACACCCCACACTGACGCGCTCCCCCCTTGGTGCAAAGCCATGGCCAACTGCGCCTGCTCAAGCACAGATTACAAAGATAAGCAAGAAGAGAAATGAGTGCAATATGAGAAAGAAAGATAGAAATAATTTGGTATATTTGTAGCTACGCAGCCTATTGCTCAAGTTAAGGGGGGCAGAGACCACTGGTTTGGCAATAAATAAAAAACGAAACCACACCGACATGCTTTTTAACATAATAACCTTCCCTCACAACCACCCCCGCGAACCACAAAAATGATACACAAACCACCTCTCGCCTGCACAGGGCGCCACCTATGTTGCACCAATTTGCTTTTTCACAGAACCAAGATAAAAGCAATAAATTGAGCCTACCTGCTCGGCTGCCCAGGGCGCCACTGGGCCCTCCCCTTTCATGCGGGTGTCCCACGCCCCTTGGGAGGTCAGCTTGTGGAGGGAGGAGGCTCGCTGCTGCTCATCCAAGGGGGACATCGCCAGGATGTGCAGGAGGGTGGGGATGGCGTGCGCGTGCAGCATCCTGCGTGCGGCATCGCTGGTTTCCGGGCCGGCCTCGCCTGCAGAGAAAACCACATTTTGCAATTGTTATAGCGGACCTCATACCATACTTTTGAATCTAAACCCTATCAAAGCAGCAAATTAGAAACAAGTCACAAGCCTGCCGCGCGGCACCCCACACAATCATAACACCCGACTACAACAACCTTGATGACAACCCCGTCGTCTTCTTCCCCCTTGCGGTTGCAGTACGCCAGCAGCGCTTGGCGGTAGACCACCACCAGACCACACACCTCCTCATCCACCTCACCACAAACCCTACACCTTACTACCTATACAACCACACCAGGGTCCCTGAAACCCCCAGTGCTGTACAACAGCACACAAAACACATCAGGGAACCTACCCGTTGCCTTCTTCCCCCTTGCAGTTGCATAGGCCAGGAGCGGCTGGCGGTAAACCACCACCAGACCCCACACCTCCTCATCCACCGCATCCACCTCCTCCTCTAAACCAGAACCCCCGGGTGGGGGAGTGCGGGTGCTGGCGGCAGCCGCGTGTGCGAGGCATGCCCGCACCACCGGCAGCAAGAGGGCGAGGGTCTCCTTGTGGTGTTGGATGCCCTTTTCCTCATGGGCGCCCTCCGCTGCAGGTGGGGGAAGGAATGTATGATAAATTCGAAGCATTCGAAGCATCCCTAAGCATTTTATTGCCATGATCAGGGGGAAATTAGGTAATCAAAAGGGTTATGCCCTTTTCCTCATGCGCGCCCTCCGTTGTGAAAAATACATCTACCAGTTCAAAAGTTTAAATGGTATACATCGAAAAGGATTTGGAAAAGATGAACCCTAAACAGACTTACTAAAATATCTATAAAACAATCTCCTCAGGGGAAGCACCGTTCCTGAAATTATCACGGGAAGTAAATCGTACCTGCTGTTTCCAGCATGGCGGCCGCTTCCCTGACTGCCACCTGGCGACACACGTCCAGCCTGGCCGCCAGGTCAGCACACACCGCCACCCCCACCTCCCCTGCGCGCATGCACTGCCGCATCACCCCTGGCGCAGCCTCGGGGGCCAGCCTGTAGCAAGAAAAAACAACATCAGAACTGGAGATATTGCAAAAACGTTTAGACATGACCCCCCAAAAATATTTTTGGGAGAACTTTTCGGACTGATCAAACTCGAAATCGTAACGGTCGGACGACTTGTAACAACGTGTAACGACTTCGAATCGAACTTTGACGACGTTTGACGAGCTTGGATCAGGAATAGACGACCGTTACGAACATCAGATCAGTTTTCGATCAGTTTAAAATTATTGGAAAAAATATTTTGATGGGGTCATGTCTAAACGTTTTTGCAATACCAAACAAAATCAAACGAATTTGAGACTTTGAGCCCCTTCATTTGCTAGAGGAGGAAATGCCCAAAACTGTACAAGATTCCATATGATCGATTGGGCTCAGTTACATTGGGGTCAGCCTGTGGCACGCTGTAATAAGGGTTGCATTTAGGGTTTATAAATGACAGCCCAGCATGTCCATTTCTTTATTGGATTTTTTTTATTTAATTACACTCACCACGAGATATCGGCCTCCGTTTTCAAGCACCGCAGCAGCAGACCCACAGCCGCCTCCCCCCCCTTGCCCGCCACACCCACCACCCCCCGCAGCACCGCATGTCTCCGCTCCCCAACCACCCCCACCACCCTCCCCTCCCCACCCCCCACACCACCATACAGCAACTGCGAAGCACCCTCCACCGCCACCTCCTCCACCCATTTTGGGGCACAATTGGGCTTGTCGGCATCTGATTTTCTTGCTTTCTTCTTTTTGGGGACTGCGGCTGGGGATGGCATTCCAATCCCCATGTTGAGCAGTTTCAACACCAGGGGGGCGAGAGCTGGAGAGGGGAGGAAGGGCGCAAGGGAGCATGCTGTGGTGCTGAGGGAGGGGGGGTCGGGGGGCGGGGGCGCCTGTTCCAGCTCGGCCAATGCTGCGGCTGCCACCCTGCGTGGGAGGAAACACTTTGTCATGATGATTGACATGCAATGTTGAAGACCATGGAGGTTTTCTTCTTCTTTTTCTTAACTGAAAACGAAATGCCATGGTTAAGGCAAGGAGGAGAGGGCTGCAGATGGGTGGAACGGGACGAGGTGAAGTATGAACACTCCATGGCTTCACGAACGACCCTTCAGGTTCCAAACCACCAATTAGGGTTTCAGACCTCCATCTAGGGTTTCCAACACCCCATTTTGCAGCATCTTACCTGCCAAGGAAGGGCTCACAGATCTTCAAAAGCTTGGCCTCCCATTCCACCCCCTCCACCCCCCCTTTCCCCTCCTTCCCCGCCTCCCTCGCTCCCCTTGCGCATTGAAGCACCCCCACCACCAAGCGGGCCGAAGCCTGGAACCCAAACCCTAGGGTTTCCGATGAACCCTCCGACCCTAGGGTTTCTGAAAAACCCTGGCCGGTGATGGCGGGGTGTGCCAGGGCTGTGCATGCGGCTTGCTGGTGGGCGGGGGAGGGGAGGGAATTGCTCCCCTTGGTGCCCTGCGGATCAAGAACCCCTTGTCAAAACCCTAAACCCTAGGTAGGAACCCTGAACCATGCGGATTGAAAAACGCTTGTCAGAGTTTGAAATCCTGCGTCCCAAACCAAGCAGTGTACTGCTGCTTTAGGGGTAGTTAGTGTTTCCCAACCAGCCGTGCAAAATGCAATAAACCCTTACAACATGTACAAAACCCTACCGACACATCCCCCATACAACGAGAAATCAGTACTTTGCCCAAAACCCCAGCTACAGCTTAAATTATAAAATGAGCGCACCACGAGTAGCGCAACTAGGCAGTCCACCGCCGCTTCAGAGGTGGCTAAGGTTTTGCTCAACCCTAGCCAGCCGCACAGAACCCTAGCCACCAGCACTGCATCCCCACCCTCCACCCCCTCCACCAAGCGCTGTAGGGCACTGGATGCTGCTGCCTTATCCACAGCCAGATCCTTATCAGCCTTATCCTCAGCCTGCAAGGAGGGACATAGATAATTTGAGATTAAGATGAATTAATAATTTTTTATTGAATTAACACAGGGGTTGAATTGGAAGAGCGGGGACGGAGATTGGGGATGGCAAGAAGGACAGCCATGGAAAGGGTTGACCAGACTACCAATAAATTTCTTCAATCACCTTATCCACAAGCAATTTAAAAAACACTGTCCGATGCAAACCTCCTCACAGCGTAATCATTACTTTGTTCCAAATCACCTTATCCCCAGGCAAATCCATGTCCTGCACAGGTGAGTCTTCCCGTAGGAGCCATTGGATTGCGGGCAGCAAGGGGGGCGAGAGGGAGGGGTCCAAGGCGAGGGCGTGGCTCCTGCAGAAACAAAACTTACAAATTGGAAAATACATCCGAGGGCAAATTAGAGAAAGTGATTGGACAGATGTCAATTCTAACGGGCAGCAGGGGTGGCGGGTGACAAGGGGGGGGAAGAGGTTGCCACCAACGGGGATGGCATGGCATCTGCGGGGGGCAAGGGGAGGAATGGGGGAATGTTGTGAGAATCATATCTGTTTCCTCTTCAGTGCATGCAAGACCAAGTTCCCACCCCAAACCCTTACCTGCACCCGTCGTACAGCGGCTTGCACCCCCCCCAGCCCCGCAGCCCCCCCCTCACATTTCCCCCCCTTTTATCATTGCAAATTCCCACCCCTCACAGTGCATCGAGCGACACACACAACAGGGCATACCACAGTTGCCACCACCAAACCCTGCCCAAAACCCTACCCCAAAACCCTACTCAAAACCCTTACCTGCACCCATCGTACAGCGCTTGCATCCCCGCAGCACCACACGCCCCAGCCACCTTCCCCAGCTTGCGCATCTCCCCTTGCACCACCCCCCTCCCCACACACACCACCACCTGCGGAATAACAAGCAAGGGGGTAGTAGGAGGTTATATTATTGGGAGTTTTAGGGTTTCAAGGTTTAGGGTTTAGGGTTTGAACCCCACACAACAAGAGGTCCATAGTGAAGGTAGCCGAGTGGTCAAGCACAAATAGCTCTCAACCCTGGCAGCCACTAGTAAACCCTAAGCAACCCAAAGCTCTAAAACCTGTACCCACCTGGTGTATCTCCCCTGGTGAGGACCCTGTCTTGCCCTTCAGCAGCCGTTTCAGTGATTTCAAAGACTCCCCTGAGTCGGCAACCACCTGTTCGTAGCAAAGAAGACAAGGGTAAGCGGAGGAACACAAGATTAAATGAATGGATGCATGATTAGACAAGGGATGAATGCGCAGCTTGTTCTACAACTGGCATGCAGCACCTGGAGTTGAAACGACAATTTGCTCAAAGTCGGGTGGGAAATGATGATTAACAAAGAGAAAGGCGCTGCTTTGCCTACCAATTGGATTTCATAAAATCCAATTTGTAGGAAGAGAATTGCCTTTCCCTCTCTTTATAATCTCACAGGGCGACGGAAAACATAAATGAATGAAAAACTAGGCAAAACTTGAACACAATAGCTGCAGGATAAACGGGGTGACCAGGATAACCCTACAGGAGGGTTCTGAAATGACCCCGAATGCAATTCCTAGAAACCTACCTGCAGGGTAAATTGGGCGCCCTCAACATTGCTTGGAGAGGGTTCTTCTTCAGACCCCATCTTGCGTTTCTTGGACTGAGGAGAAACCTCCCCTGATCGGCTGATGAGACGATCGGAGGGTGCGCCCGTTCGGCACCGATCACTGTAGATGCCAGCCGCAAACTCGTGCAGCGATGCTAGGGTTTGGCCCTCGGCGGGTAGGGTCAGCGTTAGGGTTTTGCCCTCGGATGGTAGGGTATCAGCTTCTGTGGGGGGCTTGGCTTGGCTCCTCATGCAGTGGTCGATCAGCAGGCACAGCGGGAGGGGGTCGGTTTGAATTTGAATCAGGCTGGACAAGACGCCTGCGGCAGGAATGATTAAAGTTGTCACTTAAATTAAATTAAAATACCCTGGTAGGAAATTGGCATGGAAATTGAATGTCAATAAACTTTTACTAAAATTTACCTGACATGCGATGAAAAGAGGCACGATGAAAAGAGGGTAGCTGGAGTCGAATACGCTGGCCATTCGGGCAGACATCCCAACTTAACAACCCTTAAATCTCAAACCCCGATGCGCAAAAGTATAAAGCCACACCCTACCTGCCGTGTATGCCGCCACCGCAGCCCGCTCCTCCGCGCTCCGCTTAACAGACCCTAGGACCCTAAAGGCCTGGCGCAGGCAGCACACCGCCAACAGGCTGTACCCCATTGCCCGCTGCTGACCTGGTGGTGGTGTCACCTGCAAGAAAGTGCAAAACAAAAATTGAAATGCAGAGATAGATTAAATGCCGATCATGCAAAAGAAATGCATTTTGTGTATTTACAGACCCTAGGACCCTAAAGGCCTGGCGCAGTCAGCACACCACCAGCAGGCTGTACTCCATTGCCCGCTGCTGACCTGGCGGTGATGTCACCTGCAAAAATATCCAGCAAAATATGACCCCAGAAAATATACAATCTATGAACCTAAATAAGACAAGCCCTAAAGACGTGGCCCGCTGCTGGCTTGGCTGTATTGCTGGAATGCATGTAACTGACTAACTAAATGCCTGGCGCAGGCAGCACACCGCAGACAAGCTGTACTCCATTGCCCGCTGCTGACCTGGCGGTGATGGCACCTGCAACAATACTCGGCAGAAATGAACACAAGTATGCAGAATACATAACACATACCAAGTGACGCCTGCGCCAGGTCACCCCATACTCTGCGCAGGCTGATGACATGCAATGCTGATTCCAAGCGCCACCAGACTACTTGGCACAATCCATGGATTAGAGGTGTAGGGATAAGCGATTACCTGGTAAGCTGAGGCCAGCGATGCGCGCGCCACGTCATACAGCTCGTGAGGGCGCCGTGCGGTGGAGGTCAGGGCTTCGGATAGGAATGCTGCCAGGGTGAGTGGGTTGGGTAGGGTGGCCAGGGGTGCAACCCACAGCTTGAGCTCCTCAGGGGAGGCATCAAACGCCTGGAAGTATAAAATAAGTGCAATTGAAGAGCATTGTAACACTGCTTGAAAGGAAGGGTGTCAAAGAGTGGGTCAAGACCTTGTTCGCTCACGTCTACTTACTAATTTTGTGTGTGGTTTTTGGCAAGCATCGGGGGGTGAGGCAAGGTGGCCAGGGGTGCAACCCACAGGCGCAGCTCCTCGGGGGAGGCAGCTACCGCCTGAAAATAGGACAATACATCGAATAAATAGTGTTATTAGAACGCTGGGAAGGAGGGGTGCCAACGAATGGTGAAAGCCCTTATTCGCTCATGTTTAACGTGTATTTTTGGTGTATTTTTTTGCACATGTGGGTGGGATGGGCAGGGTGGCCAGGGGTGCAACCCACAGCCTCGGGGGAGGCATCAGACGCCTGGTGATAGGGGGACAAGACACAAGGTAGAAGTTATTCGAGTGCTATGGAGGAGGGGTGTTCAAGAGTGGATCAAGACATTGTTTGCTCATGTCTACCATATGGAGTTTGGGGGGGCAAGGCTGAGTGGGGTGGGCAGGGTGGCCAGGGATGCAACCCACAGCCTCGGCTCCCCGGTTGATGCGTCAAACGCCTGAAAATAAAAAATAAATCGAACTAAATAAATGCTGGAAAGGAGGGATGTCAAAGAGTGGGTCAAGACCTCGTTCGCTCATGTCGATTATTGTTTTGTTCAATGACTTTGGCCAGGGTGAGTGCGTTGGGCAGGGTGGCCAGGGGTGCAACCCACAGGCTGAGCTCCTCTGGGGATGCGTCAAACGCCTGAAAATAGGACAATACATCGAATAAATAGTGTTATTAGAACGCTAGGAAGGAAGGGTGTCAAAGAGTGGTTCAAGGGCTTGTTTGCTCATGTGTAATGTGTATTGTTGGTGTATGTTTTGCCAATGTGGGTGGGCTGGGTAGGGTGGCCAGGGGTGCAACCCACAGCTGGAGCTCCTCGGGGGAGGCATCAAACGCCTGGAAACAGGAGGGGGAAATATTGGCTGTGTTTTCCACCGGTACCGCTGCAATGCGCTGTTGCACAAGCGCCATTGCCTATATTTAGTTATACTCCTTATTTTTGGTACTTTCTGCAATAAAATACATCCTAATTATACATATTATTCGTAGAAAGGTCACCCACCAGCGCTGCTGCCATCCGTTGCTGCACCAGGGCGAACGCCCCCTTTTTCACATCCCCACTTGCGCCCCCAATCCCCAGGCGCAGCAAGGCCAGAATTGTGCCGGTGGCCAAATGGGGCACATTGCCGCGCGCCCCCCCGCATTTGGTGCCGCATTTCAGAAGGTCCAGGAGGGCCCGCTGGAGCAGGGGGGATAACTGCACCGGGTCCTGTGAAAAGGAGGAAATGCGGGTGAGTAACTTGGTCGATTTGAATTTGCTGTGGTATGCTCAGTTCTTTACATCCAACGATTCCAGCAGCATTGATTATGTGCTCACATTAGGACGACATGGTAATGGGCTGGACCAGGAGGGATAATTGCAGTGGGTCCATTGCATACTGCGCCTAATTTTTTTACCCTTTACCCTGATACCCTAGGCCAAGAAACCCTAAAACCCTACCTGAGGAAGCAGCCAATCTGCATCAAACCTGCTGTCAGCAATCGCCTCCGGAAAGCATTCCTGGTACCCTAAAACCCTTAATGAACCCCAAATCCTAAAACCTACACCCAGAAACCCCCAAAACCCTACCTGAGGAAGCAGCCGGTCCGCATCAAACCTTGAGTCTGCAGTCGCCTCTGGAAGACATTCCTGGTACCCCCCGAGCACCCTCAGCAATTTGGACCCCACCACATCCCGCTCCACCCACGCCGTCCCCTCCAGATCCCCCTCCCCCCCCTCGCTCCCCTTGGGCAGGTCTTCATCCAATGCCGCCAGTTCAGCGAATGACACCTCGGCCTCTGGCGCCACGTCAGCGACGGCATCTGCAAAGGAGGGGTATTAATTTCAAGTAATGCAAACACTTCAAGGCTACATAAATTCAAGTTATCTATTTGATTATTAATCGTGGCGGCCTGGTGCCTCTACACCGGAGCAGTCAACTGGTCACTTGTCAGCATTGAGAATGCTCAAATATACCCAAAACGCAGGAATTCTTTTTGTACATTATTTCAGCCACAGCCTGAGCTCAAACGCATGGTAGAGCACAAACGCCTTATGTACCACCACGACGCCTTGTTGGAAACCGTGCTCTGATCTATTTTCTACCCTACCAAACACATGCCACAGTGTCAAACCCACAGCAATCACCTACCGGCAGGCGACGCCACATCAGCGCTGATGTCGGCCCCGAGCATCGCCACGTCAGCATCGCCACCAGACACCAATGCCACGTCAGCGCTGACGTCAGCACGGTGTGGCGCCACGTCAGCAGCAGCGCTGATGTCAGCACCCTTTTCAAGGCTTGCGTGCAGTGCGATCAAGGGCTGGGGGTCTGGAAGCCTGGACCGAGCCGAACGTTGTACATGCAGCGCCAGCTGGCGCCATGCGGAGCCACCAGATGCAGCAGCCTCCTGCACGAGACAACAACAGCACTTTTAAGACAGGACAGGTGGTGCACATGTGTAGGGTTTAGGGTTTAGGGTCAGGGTTCAAGCTCAGACCCCAATACATGGGTAAACAAAGTCCCCGTCTCATCAAAGCAATCCCACAATTGATCACAAACGCCCACGAATAATCACACCCAATATCACACCACCACTTACCACATCAGCCGTTCGCCCGCTGGCATCACCCCCCTCCCCGTCTGGGACCATCCCCTCAGCGCCGCCGATCCCCGCCCCCTGATCGGTCCCAACCGCCGATCCAACCTCATCCAAGGGTCGGATGAAGCGCCACCGATCACTCCCCTGATCGCCATAGGCGTCCGCAGAAATCGCAGCCGATTCCAGATCATCCAAGCAGTTTGCCAGGGCGGTGAGGATGCGCCTCAGGCAGAGGAGTGTGGCGTAGCGGACTAGGGTATTCGGGTGCTGGAGACCCTTGGAGAGCGCCGATTTGGGCAGGCAGGGGGGTACGATACGCTTGATCAGGGAGGTGATGGCTGGGCTGTCGATGGCTGGTGGGGTTTGACCCCTGGGATGGGGGCAAGGGGGTGGTGAAGGGGGTGAAAACAAATTGGGAAATCTACGGCTGGGGTTTTTTAATAGTATGGTATAGCAGAGAAGTCGCCTGGAGTGCATTAAATGGTCAATGCACATGGGGTACGATACACTTGATGAGGATAATGGTCTGGCAATTGGTGACTGCAATTTAAAAAAAAAGGAAAAAGGTAGCGAACCCTAAGGAAACCCCAAAGCTGGGCACTCAATTTATAACCCCAAAACCCTACAAGACACCCCCGCCTCCCTCTGGCAACCCACCTCTCGGCCATGGTCCGAAACAACCCCCTGCGCCCCCCCGCCTGCCCCACCACCACCCCCAGCAGGGTGAGAGAGGTAAACCAGCGCAGGGAGGGGGATGGATCCAGCTGCCAGTTGGCGGATGCCAGGTGGCGAGCTGCCAGGGGTGCTGATGTGGCAGTGACTGCCAATAGCAGCTGCGCATGGCGCTTGCACTCCCAGGGTTGCAGCCGCAGCAACAGGCGCAGGATGCGGCGCTCGCCTGCAAAGTTTGGGTAGAATTTTAGTTAACTTTAAAGACTTTTTGCAGGGCTTTCAGTCAATGGCATGGCCCGGCAGGGCTTTGGTTAAGGTGGGTTTCAACCGGCAGCATGGGTGGTGAAGTGTTGGGGCCGGGCAAAAAGCAAGCAAAACCAACCCCAACAATCCCCGCCCTGACCGCCAGAGGTTGCATCTACCTCCCCGGTCCACGCATCGCTCCCCCTGCCCCCCTGCCCATGCACAATACTGCTGCACAGCCCAATCAGCCAGGCAAGCCTCCACCACTTTTGCCACATCAGCCCAACAAAAACCCTCTTTTAGGTAACACAACACCCTGGCACAAGAAATATCAACCTGATCCTGAACATCTTACCTCCAGAGCTCGCATCCCCATCCTCCTCCCCGTTCCACACATCGCCCCCCCTGCCCCTCAGCCCATGCACAGCACTGGTGAACAGCCCAAGCAGCATAGCGTGGGCAGCCTCCACCGCTTTTGCCACATCAGCACCATCGGGCACTCCTCCAGATCCCCCGGAACCCTTCCCTAGGGTTTTGCCCCCAGCCGGCGTCGCCCCACCAAGGGTTTCGCCGCCACTGGATCCCTCCCCTAGGGTATCGCCGCCCGGCGGCGCCACGTCAGCAACACCGGCAGAGTCCTTCCCTAAGGTTTCGCCCCCAGCAGCCGCCGCATCAGATCCACCGCTCGCCACGTCATCATCGTGTGTGGCGGTGATTGCCGCCAGTTGTGCAAGTGCGGGATCGCTGAAGGGTTCGCACCGCGCGGCGGGCGAGAGGGCGGCGGCGGGGTGCAACACCCTAGCCCGCAGCAGCGCTAGGGTTTTGACGATGCTCTCGGGGGGGTCTTGTGAGAGGTGGTGCAGCAGCCCCCCCATCAAGGGCCTGCGCAAGGTGGAAATAGCAATAAATAAAAACCCTGGACTCTGACATCCCAAACCCAAAGGAGCGAAAGCCCCTACACCCCATCAAGAGCATGCGCAAGGTGGGAATCGCAATTTCAAAAACCATGTTGAGGGTCGAACCCCGCAAACCCACCTGATGTGCAGCAGCAAAGAGAGGGAGGACTTGTCTGCAGACTCGAGCAGCGCAAGCGCCCACGCCACAAATGGTCAAAGTCTCAACAATTAAACGGGTTGATCGCACACACCTCACCTCACCATGAAACTCAAATTGAGGACCGGGGTCTTCCTACCGTAACCCCTAGACCTTAGACCCTATTGAAACCTACCTGATGTGCAGCAATGAAGACAGCGAGGACTTGTCTGCAGACTCAAGCAGCGCATGCACCCACGCCACAAAGTGCGCCCGGGTGGGGCGCTTCAATTGATCCGACTCTCTCCAGTTGGCCCAGTGGCGGTGCAGCAGCGCCAGACCCCCTTCCTCCCCTTTCTTCTCCCTACATCAGAGGAATTGGGCTTGTCAAGGGGAGGAGCTAGGTCTGAATTAGGTACTATGTAGGACGTAGGTTTTTGGGTGTAGGGTTTAGTTGGTCCGATTTTCGCCAGGTCGACCAGTGGCGGTGCAGCAGCATCACTCCTTCCTCCCTTTCTTCTAGCTGCACCAAGGGTTTGGTTTTAGGGTTTAGGGTTTAGGGCATTCCATGAAGTTGGTTCGCCTTCCTCCTGCCGTGCCAGACCGCCATTTTTTCCTCCCCTTTCTTCTTGCTGTAAAAAGGGGTTTGGGGTTTAAAGTTCAGGTTTTAGGGGTTTGGGTCGCACCGGGGCAGGCGGCAGACCTTGGGCAGGGCGGAGAGCGTGAAATCAAACGCGCGCAGGAGGTCGCGACACAGCGCACTGCTTCGCCTGGCGATGGCCGCCAGCAGTGCAAGGGAGGCGCACACTTTGCCCTTAACCTCGGAGGAAAGGTTGAAGTAGAGGGACTTCATCCTCCGCTGGAGGATGGAGTGCGCGAGGTGGGTGATGGCGTCTTGGAGTATGGGGTGGTGCGGTGCTGACGTGGCGATGATGTCGGCTAGGGCTAGAAGGAGGGTGACGGTGACGTTGTAGTGCTGCGCCTGCGGATTAGGGTTTGCATGTAGGGTTTTAGGGTTTCGTAAAAGTGACGTGGCGATGATGTCAGCGAGGGCGATGAGCAGGGTGACCGTCACGATGTAGTGCTGCGCCTGCGGTTTAGGGTTTAGGGTTTGAATGTTGCCTTGTCTGGGAGAGGGTGGGGGTGGATTGCTGGGGGTGATGTCGTCTAATTTGTGCATTAAGGGTTTGAATTCCAGGGTTTGATGTAACCTAGTCCATGGTTGAGCATGGGTGACATGCACCCATGTTGTCCATGTGGGATGTGTACCAGTGGGCATGGGGCATGCACAAATTTTGCCAGCTTCTTCATAACTCCCTGGTAATGATTTATTGAGTTATCAATATTCGATTAGGACAGTATTGATAAAAAATAAATTGAACCTGGGCACTGCCATACTACTGTCAGCTCGTACTCCTAAAACCCTTATACTTCTACCCTGCATTGCAACTCTTGCTCCAATTTTCCTAAGCCTCAAAATCTAAGCATAACACCCTGACCCCTAATGACCAACTCCACCCTACTCATGGTCGTGGTTCCCGTGAAAATCCAAACTTTATACCCTAGATGCCAGACCCTGATCCCCGGCACTGCATCCTTCCGCCAGTAGCATATTTCAGGGCCCTTTACCTTGGACATTAAATCCTAACCCTAAACCCTCTCAGTTCCTTGCACTGAAGTGACCTCTACAAATCCTAGATTCCTAAAACCCTATCCCCTACCGCCAGCTGTGTATCCCAGATGGCGTGCAGCTCCTCCCACTCGGGTGACCTGCTCAAACCCTAAACCCTAGATCCCTAAAAACCCCAATCCCCTACCGTCAGCTGTGCATCCCAGATGGCGTGCAGCTCCTCCCACTCGGGTGACCTCTCCAGGAGGGCAGTGAGGAAGGACTCGCCGCCACGGCCCCGCACATGGCCCCGCAGGTCCTTCAACCCTACGGTAGGGTTTGGGCAAGGGTTTGTCATGGGTTTGAGGCAAGGGTTGGTTTAGTTAGTTGTCTAGCAACCCCACATGGCTTTGCAGCCTGGATGTATTGCTGGGAATCGTGTTGGAGTAAGTAATACTAGTCGGCAGCATATGCATGCATGCATTGCACGTGCGCTAAACGGTCTCGAGCGATGCCACTGGGCGACCTGCCCACTGCTAGAACCAATGTACCCCTGACCGTGTTTCTCACCTTGCAGCAGTACGTCTGGTTCCTTCACCACCCGCAGCGCGTCCACCACCTTTTCCACCTGCCGGCTAAGCGGCTCCGCCATCGCCGCCCTCTTGCTGCCACCCACCTACTACATCCACGACCCGCTGAAGGGCATCAAATCGGAAGTACTACTAGCGTTACAAAATGGACTACTGGTGTAGGATAAGCACGGCAGGCAGCTATAGGCGTTGACAACAGCTTAGGTACGGCATGCTGTACTGACCCAAAGTGCCTGTTATAACCGCCTTCGTTGTCTGTAACGATATACCTGCATTGCCCGAGAAATGGCACTACTGCAAGTGCGCCCACTTGTTGCTTAAGCCTTCTTGGGTGGAAAAACAAAGCGCTTTTGTTCCCGGTCCAGATGCATGCATGGCGCTTGAGCCACCAATTAAATGAAAACGGGGAGGGAAGGCAGGAGCTCAGCTTTGAAGGAGACACAACAGAAGCTGTGCATCGCCTTCAACGCTTAGTTTCTTTGTGCAAGAACGCAGACCCAGTGTCGTTATTCTAGGCACCGAACCAGACCTGCAAGCCACTGCTTCGCATGGTCTGTGAGTGCACAGCGTTAGCCATTGCATCGTTGGGTGGCCCTCGTGGGTCGGCCTGTTAGTCACTGGGTTCAACGCCTGCCGTCCAAGCCCAGTGGATCACGATGGCGTCCCAGTTGGTCTTTGAACTCTCAGAGGCCGGGGAACCGGTTACAGTGGTCCGAACCCCTTCCTGCATGGCTTCTGGGCAGCATCGGGCAGCTGCGATTGAAAACCTGCAGGCGACCAGATGCCAAGGATCGCTGCAGCAGGTGGTGAAGGACGCGTTGGGGAGGTCCGCAAGCGACTGGGGAGGGACCGTGGTGGGGCTATTGCGGCCGCAGGTACGGGCGAAGGGAGGGATCTTGCTGCAGTAAGGGAAGGGCCATGCCTTGCGTGGTAATCCACGTCAACGGTGTTCAAAATCCTGGTATCGGTAGCACAGGCATTCGCCGGGCGGGGCTTGGAACCAGTCTGCATGACCCATTCAGTTTACAGCACTCGATATGAGGGGCAGTTTGGGCCTTTTCAAAAGGTTAGGCAACTCACTTCAGCATTGCTTCCAAGCAGCTGGCACCCACTGCATGCAAGGCCACTGCCATAATGGTTGAGGTCGTTTTTGTGGAGTCATGGGTTTGCATGTTCCTGTCTTTTTCAACCCTGCTGCATAGAAGAGTGCCCACTGCCCAAGATGCATTGGTTGTCAGTTTCACATGCTTGCCACGGTTGGAACAGCTCCCCCACCTTCGGATATGCAAATCTCTTAAGATCTGCACATGTCTTTTCTTCTGCCAGGGCTTTGCACCTCTGTGCATACCTGGTTCACCACGTCAGCTTGTAGAGTGGTCTGCACCAGTTGCTGGTGGGTGGGGGGCCATGTGCTCACACGTTAGTTACAAGCACTCCAGCAACACAGCTAGATGAGCAGTCAGTCTGTACATGTGCCGCCATTCAGTTCATCCTTGACGCTGTGTATGCCATATGTTGTTGTTGCACGTCTGTTGGTCCTGCTGGGTGGGGTGGGGTCAGAGCATGTGTAGCCCTAGCCTTACCTACCCACGTCAGTGCCACACACGACCAGGCCCACTGCAAGTACCAGGTTGTCCCTTACACCTGCATATATACCTTACCTACCACTGCGGCACAGTCTCAGACGTGCGCCTTATGGGTTGGCTATATGACTGGTATATCACACGCGCCTAGCTCAGCCTGAGGGGTTGTTGACAGTGCTGCAAAGCTGACCTGGCGCTTGCTGTTGTGCAGGGGCCAGGCACGTGTGACCACAACACTGTGGATAGGGCCGTCAACCTACTCACCTGCTTACCCTACCTGGCGATCGGCATCCACACGCTACGGTAAGGATATTACGCCCCCCACTTGCTCATGCAATTGCAGGGATTCACCCAGCCAGGAACGAGTGCATTGCAGTCCAGTGCATGCACATGCAAACCCACCCAAGCAACACGCACCCACCCTTCCATGCATCCTCCGTTTCTGAATGATACACCCTCTGGGTGTCCTCCCCCTTCCTCGCTTCCACCCACCCTACGCCCTAAACCCCGAGTCCTTCCCCCCACCCACCCATGGGCGATCCGCAGTGCGTGTCCAGAGCTCATCGGGGTCACCATTTTGGCAGCGGCATTCCACCCTCCCTCCCCTGCACTTCCCTCATGCTGCACGCCCAAACGAACCCAACTCACCCACTCACCCACCCACGTGCCAGCTCACCCATGCACATACCAGCCACCACCCACCGCCGCGCAGGCATCGGCAGCCCAGGATCGCCATCGGTGCAGCGGCATTCCTTGCCACTTCTCGTGTCACACTACCCTCCCTCCCCAAGCATCCCCCCCCTCCTCCCCTCCTCAAAACCCCCAACACACCACCCTACCATGGATCACACTGCCATGGATCACCCTGTTTTCATCGCGCAGGCACCGGCGGAGCAAGGAGGGCAGGCTGTGGGGCGCCTCCCTCATCGGTGTCACAATCGGCGCAGCGGCCTTCCATGCCACTGCGGGCGACACCAAGTGCTGGACGCGCAAGCTGGATTACTGGTGCATTGCAGCCTCCACCACGGCGCTGCTGCGGGCGGTGTTCCCGGCGCCCAAGCAGACTGCGCCGCTGCTTTCGCTTGCTATGACGCCTTTCCAGCCCTTCTCGGTTTCGGCCAGCAACACGGTGGCAATGGAGGTAAAGGGATTTTTCTTCTATTTTGTCCTCCTAGTGGCGAGTTTGTTGGTTTTTAAGCCCCTTGCAGCAACTGTGAGTTTAGGGTTTAGGGTTTTAGGAAAGCTGCTTCGCTGGCTATGACCCCCCCAGCTCGTTTCAATGCCAGCACCACTGTCCAGTGCTTTGCAAGGGGATCGCATATTAATGGATCACATGCATAAATCACCAATCTGGACCTTCCAAGTCTACTGCCCCCACCATCTGCCCAATGACCACCCACCCCACAGGCCATAACCACACTCACACCTGCATGCAGATTCATATAGCCATGCACAGACATCCCACCCCAACCACCAACCCCACCCACAGTGTCACCATTGTAAACACGACACCCACCACCCCCCTCACCCACATACCCCACCCCCATCCACAGGTGGAGTAACTCCGCCGAACGCAGTTTTCCTATTTGTTTCTCTATTAAATGTTTTAAATGGTTTAATTATGCCCAATGGTCACCAGCTTTGCAAGCCATCACCACCCACCACCCCACGAAGTCTACAACCCTGCCCGACATCCATACCCACCACACGCCACACACCCACATCCCCCACCCCCACACGCAGGTGGAGTACCTCCGCCGTGCGCAGACCCACACCGCCCTCCGCAATACCCACCGCCTGCACGCCGCCTGCGCCGGGGTGGGCACCGCCTGCTTTGCCCTGGAGGAGGTTGCCCCCCACGCGCCCCTCATCCACGCGCTGTGGCACGTGCTGTCTGCGGTGGGTATCGCCACCACCAACAACCTGCTGGCGGTGGTGGAGCAGGAGCAGGGGTTGTGGGGGCCCAAGGAGGCGTGAGCGAGGGGGGTATTATTCACACCCTCTCATGCAAGGCTCGCCTCTCCCGCAATTTTGTGCACTGCTGGTATTGGAGATTGCCCCCCACGCCCACAGTATACATGCGCTGTGGCACGGGTTGTCAGCGGTGGGTATCGCCACCAACAACAACCTGCTGGCGGTGGTGGAGCAGGAGCAGGGGCTGTGGGGGGCCAAGGAGGCGTGAGCGAGGGCAGGATAGTCCATACGCTCTCTCATGGAAGGCTGGTCGCCTCCGTCTCCTGCTAGGTTTGTGCACAGGTGGTAGAGGAGGTGCCCCCTACGCCCACAGTATACATGCGCTGTGGCACGTACGTCAGTGGTAGGTATCGCCACCACCACCATCCTGCTGGCGGTGGTACAACAAGGCGGGAGGGGTTGGGGGGTGGGGGGCATTATCACCCACCAGCCTTTCTGGGTGGAGGGCGATTGGTTTTAGATTGGATATTGGAATTTGAGAGATGTTGTGCGGTATAGCGATTTCTGGTTACCATCCATGGCTGAAAGTGTCCTGAAAGGAATGTTCACCATGCTGTGAATTGTACAATATTGATAGGACCCGGGGTTGAGTTGAGACATATAGATTGTGCTGTGCGCAATGTACTTGTTGAGCTGTGGGGACTGAACATCATCCAAAATGGTAGCGATTTTCATTGACAATATTCTGTATTGTGGCGGGGACTGAGCCACAATGGTAGCTTGCCCGGTAACCGCTCACAGTCACAGTGACTGTCTGTTGGTGAGCTTGACAGTCTGTTAGCGACTCAAGGACTAGTCAGTACTGCATGTTGGTGACATATGCAGCTTTTATTCGACATTGCTCTGAGAGCAAGAATTTCCTCTGGTATTAACTGGCATATTTTGGAGATTTGTAACAATCTCGGTCGAGTGTAAATTTGAACAATTTGAAATGCAGGGCCCGCCCCTGGTTGCCACAACAGGCGCCTTGCGCAGTAATATTCTCGTACTATGTCTGACTGCAGTGTGACAGTGGCATGCAGATCTAATCATGGAACCTCCGTGCTATTTACAGTCGTAACTATCGGTAGTTATGGCAGCTGTCAGCTGTTCAGTGAAGTTCAACCATTCAGCTGCGATTACTACCGATTCGGCTGGGGACTCCCCAGCCGCAAGCCTCTTACAATTTGTATACTGTTGTAACAGTTTGCATATGCTGCATATGATATGCATGCAGATATCTGACAATGTCTTGGGATGTGAAGAGTCTTGGGATGATCATTCTTGTCCACCACAAAACCCTGATAACGGACCAAAGCAAAAGCCTTTGAAAGCGTTTGGCACAACGTAGCTACACTAAAATCACTGAACTGGCAACAATGTCCCTGAAGCACCAACCCTGACCGTCGCGCAAATCAGAGCATTGCGCTATAAGTAAGCACGCATACACAGCAAACATGTCTTCTCAATCAATGATGATATATTATGTCATCATTATTATTGACATACCACTTCTAGAAAATGACAAACACTCGCCTAGGCGCTTCAAGCTGGATAGCATGCTGTATTTGCTATCCAGCATGCGCTGCTATGTCACCTGAGCCGCCACTCCCCATCTGGTGGTCTATAAATTTGGGCATCACGCCACCCCTGCTGGCTTGTGAATGACCACAGCTGAGATTTCAATTGATCATGCAAGCCACATCTCTGCCATTTAGAAGAATTGTGGGTTGGGTATAGCCCAAAGAGTGTGAACAGTGAATTCACAAATCTTCCACATGATATCACTTACTGCATGTTCATCTAAACACCCATATTATCAGCCCCCTTGCTGCCTGCATTCCCCTACTCCCCCTTGGTGCCTGCAGCCCCCTCTTCCCCGTCGGTGTCTGCATCCCCCTTTTCCCCCTTGGTGCCTGCAGCCCCCTCTGTGCCTGTGCGTCTTGAGGGCTTGGTTGTCAACTCCGGAAGCTCCTTGTCAAAATACTCCAAAATGCTTGCATCCTCCTCAATGCCTGCATCTTCCTCCGAGTCTGTGCCTGCATCCTCCTCCCAATCGGTGCCTGCATCCCCCTCTTCCCCCTTGCTGCCTGCATCCCCCTTGGTGCATGTGCCTCTTGAGCGCTTGCTGATCCACTCCGGATGCTCCTTGACGATACACTCATAAATGCGCTCAAAAGGCGTGGGTGGCAAGAATTTTGGCCTGAGGACGCACGCCCTGGAGATCCGGGTGACGTGATACCTGTCACACTTCTGTCTCCAAGTGTCATCCACCTTGGAAGGGTCGAGATCTTCAGACAGCACTGGGAGATCCTCGAATATCTTCCTCGCCAGCGCAGGGAGGCCGTGGATGGGGGCAAAGGGGTAATTGTCAAGGATGGCAGCACACTCAGCCGTGTTGCCGTAGCCTACGCGCCCCTGGATCACCCACAGGCAGATGTGCAGGTGCGCCACTAGGTACTCTGCTGCCCTGCCCTCCTCTGCCATGTCGCAAAACTCTTCAGCCTTCATGTAGCAGTCTGGATGGCACAGGATGAGCTGCGCCCATTCCGCCTCCCACCAGCCTCGCCCAGGGCCCTCGGAAGCGCCAATTGCCATTGCCTGAGCCCCCATCCCCTGGATGTGGGCAACTCATGTTGGTAACTTAGGACAGAAGATTCAAGTTTCCGCGTGGTTTCAAGTATTTCAAGCCATCTAAACATGTAAATCAACATGACACTTTGCACCATGAGTGCATGCGCACTTGACCAACTATCCCTTAGGCACCCACTGGGGTATGTTGGACACCCACAAATGTGAAGAAACCTTGCACATGAGAGCATATCAACGCTAACGCACTCCAAATTGCATTCAAGTCTTCAGAGACAAGGATAAGGCCAACTCGTGGGGTAAAACATATTCTCCAACCAACTTGCTGTATGCCGATTTGAGGAAGCTTAGAAAACTGAGCAATATTTGAAGCCTTTAAAAATTGAGACATGTAAATGCAGCATGTATGCATGCAACGTACCTTGAGAGTGGGGCCAAGATCACCGCTGCCATCCCTGATTGATGTGCCCATGCAGTAGTGCAGGCAGCACCCGATATCCCTGATCTTCAAGCCGCAGTACGCGAACCAGGTCTGAAACCCCAGATTTGACACTGCAGAACCACAGAAGAACACAAATTCAAAAGGTTACGTTTCCTGTGCACAGCTGGATACTACATCCCCCAGTCTCGACACATGCAGACAGGAATTGCAGGCACCACAGCAAGCTCGAGGCAACCACTGACTAGGTGCTTCAAATATAGTTGAATGCATGCTGGCAAGGGTGATGCCCACCTGCGCCCAGACACAAACCCTAAACCCTAAACGCCAGCGGTTGACAAACGTTTTACAATGTGGTACCACGTTGAGAAGAGACAAATTGCGGGGACTGTACTCAGTACAGCTTGTCCACATGGACACCTAGTGAACAAGGGGTAAAACTGACCACATGGTTGAATTAAAACCCAAATTCTGTCAAAATCCTAAATTAATTGAGGTATGGTCAAATGGTCAAAGTGATCGGAGCCGTACAATACTGGAAAACACCGTAGATGGGTTTGCATCTTGTCCACTCAACGCGCTCATCGTCCCCTAATTAGGTTTAAACATGCATGCCATGCACGGCGCCCTGAACTATCATACTGGCAATAAAGGCATGCTGCTGCGGAAGCTATTGAAATAGGTTTTGTCAATAGTTGTATTGAGAATTATTTACATCTCTGCTGAGGTGCTGCTGGATGTACAGAAACAGTTTGCAACCTTGCAGGAAATATATTAGTTGAGCCTTGCAGATTCTAGCAGCGATAGTCTTCATCATGCACACAAGCAACTTGCAAAACTGGAACATTCAATGCAGTGGTAGTCCAAGTACCTTTCTGTACGAAATTCAGCTCCTCCGCCAGAGCCGCCCTTTCTTGTTCGAGGTCCCAAAGCCCTGCTTTGCAGGCCACCTGCAGCTTAAAAACGCCGTCTGTAGCTGTCCTAAACCCTAAATCATAAACCACAAACCCAAAAGTTGCGCATCTCAGGTCACCTGCAGCTCTTCATTGCCAGCCTTGGCCGCCTTCTCACAAGCGTGGTGCGCTTTCCAGATGTCATCTTCCAAGGCGAAAAAGTCTGCGTATGCCTTCTTTCTCTGAGCAGAGAGGACCTCCTGCATTTCATCTGACACCTGCAAGCCTTGCTGGAGGCGCAAGCAACCAAGTTACAATATGAACAGCTAATTGTGCCCTTCCCATATTGCATGGGAAGAGAAAATCTGGTCCGGTGTTGTTAAATTTTTCTACTCCCATGCAATACAGGGATCAGATCAAATATGGATGGGAGGCATAGAACGGATCAAGGATTAAAGTCAACAATGCACAGTAACATGTTAACAACTATAACAACGAGGATTAGCCCCCGGGGCCCCAATTTGGAAGAGGTTGTGAGATTGCCACTGTGGTATTGTCACCCGATATCAATTTCAAGTGCCATATTCCACACCGCCCCATTTGCCAGGCGCGTGCATGTGCACATAACAATTGGATATTATCATAACGGCAAGCATGGCAAGGGGACATCAACAGCTATTTGCTACGTACAAACACTCCGGGCATTGTTGTGCAGCTCTCACTGTCTCTCAAGGCTTGCCAGCAGGCCATGAACAAAGTAGTATGTTACACACCGAGTAGGATGGACCAGAAGACCAACTCGCATGCCCACCACCTGACATTCCAATCAATAAAAGAGTCACTCACGATATGAAGACTGATGCTTCATAAAGTCATTCAAGTCCTCACCAGCACGTCACCTTCATAGCCTGAGAAGCCAAAGCGACAGTCACCGCCCAAGTACTCATTGACTCTCTGAGCTTGGTCAAAGCGGTCGCGAGAGGCACCAGGTGGAGCTGCGTGGGTGCCCTGACTCCTGTGACTCCTGCGACTGCTGATCATCGGTGCAAAGCCCTTGCCCTTGCCTGGTGCTGAGCGGCGCATGCGGGTGGCAGATGAGGCTATAGCAGCGGCAGCTACCTGCAGAGGGAGAGGGCAGCGTGTGAGCAGGTGTTTGTGTTTCTTACCATACAGCATACATATCTCTGTGGTTGAGAGAGATCACATCGATGGATAGCTGTAACGACTCTGCCAGGAAGGAACAAGCAGTAGGCGATAAAGAGGCATCCAGTGTGATTTCTTAGAGCTAAATAACTGGTCAATCAACTTTGTAAAGCTGGTTTAAACAAATTTCTTGAAAAGCCAGAGCAACAGGCCAAGCTATAGCTAGCTACCTATATATTCTTGCTATAGCCAAGCAAGAAAACAGTGAGTGAACCAAAAGCTTGATAAAGGTAGGGCTGGCAACTGGGCGGGATGGCAAAGGACTTTCCACCAGTGGCTGCCAATGAGCTGTATTCAACACAGGGACCGACTTGAGCAATTGGACTTTAAGCCTGTGAGGCCTTACTGTGACAGGCCTGTGCACAGATGGCAAGTGGAAAACTAGTGGAAGCAGCTAGCAAAGCCAACGTTGCCATACAGCGCACCTTGGAGCTCGTTGCAGGAAACATCCTTCTGGGTTCTTTTCCGATCCCTGGAACCTGCACAACAGCGTGACACCTTGGCCGTCAGCCTGGGCTGCTATGTGAATGCCCAATTTACCTATAGGGAGCTGGCAAACCTAGTGCAGCAGAAGTGGGTTTGAACACGCTTCGGTCCCTTGAACTGTATTGTGGTTCTCAAAGGCGTGTACGAGTAGTATGAGTTCCCAGCTTACCTGTTCACCTGTCCAGGAGTACCCGTGCACAGGACATTGCACACGGCCATCGACATCTTGTTGTTGGCAGGTGGGGTGCTGAGGTGGTCTAGGCCCACCTGCAGTTGCCTAGTCAGCTGATAGAAGGTGTCACCAGCACAGAACCAGGCACGCCACTGGGAGTACGTGCAGGAATACCGTGACTCGAACGGAAAGCTTACATATAATCTAAATGTTATGACTGTTGATTCCACAATGCATGCATGCACCTGCACGCAAACCCATACCTGAAGGTAATCCAACTACAAGCTCCTGGTTCAGTTCAGCGTGGTGGTTGTGAGTAATAATCCGTGTTTGGCTTGTTCTTGACTCACGCCGCACTGCAGCCTGTTTTCATGCCCGCGACATTCGGTGCCAGGTGCTTAGGGTTTAAACTGAGGGTAACCGTGTTTGGCGCCACTTTGACCCACCTGAGCAAGCAGTCATGACCAGGTCCAAGGTTTGAAGTTGACATATGTACAAGAAGTGGCTTGCCCGTGCTTGGGCTGCTGTTTTATAAATCCGTGTTCCCCCTCAAAGTACTCAAAGCAACGTACTTCAGGGTGTGCGCACACAGCTTCCTGGGGTGCAAGCACAGGGTCGTTCCACATGCTGGTTCAGCGTTGGGCTAGTTGGGCACCAGAGTTACCGGAGTCCACGTCCACCATCCACTTTCAACCGCTATGTCATGGAGTACAACCCCACCTAGGCCTGGCATTCCCTTGACTGCAGGAACTAGACCCATTGTGGCTGCCCTAGAAATTCATAAAACCCAAGGAAAGCAATTTCTAGCAGCAGCTGCCTATCGAGCCTATCATTGCCTTCCATAATTTGCATGCTCTATTTTACCACTACTACATCACTGGTAACATTCAACGTCTGCGATGCTTTATCCATCATGAGTCTGTAGTGACGTTTTGCAGCCGACATTATCGTCTCCTATATGGTGTACACCTCCTATCATATTCAGTCTCTCCTAGCACATGTACAATAAACCACAAACCCCTGATAGCAAACTGCAGCAAACAGGCACGCAGTATGCACTATCAACAACATTCCTGAAGCACAAAACCTGAAGCAAATTACGCAAATCAGAGAAAATCTGCATTCCAGCATGCGCTGCTATGTATGCTATGCCACTGGCCCCGCCACTTCCCACGACATGTAATTTCAAATTGGCATCACAAAAACGCTGCTTGCTCGTGAATGGCCACTGCTGCAGTACCGCTTGGCCTTGCGAGCCACATCGCTGCCAGGCAGCAGTTAGAAGGTGGGTATACCTAGTCTACCAACGTAGGGACATCGCCCAAAGAGTGTTCTCCTATCACTTGCTGCATGCTGCTCTAATCACCTGCATCCCCCTTGGCACCTGCATACCCCTTGGTGCCTGCATCCCCCTTGCTGCCTGCATCCCCCTCTTCCCCCTTGGTGCCTGCAGTCCCCTTGGTGCCTGTGCCTCTGAAGCGCCTGGAGCGCCTGAAGCGCCTGGCGGCTGTGCCTCTGGAGCGCCTGTAGGACTTTGCCGCGGCTGGTCTGAGGACGCAAGCTCTGGAGATCTGATTTCTGGTTACCTCCCTATCCTCTTCTGTCTCCCATGAGGCATCCTGATCGGCGGCTTCTCCATACATGACTGGCAGATCCTCGAATATCTTGTTCGCCAATGCAGGGAGGCCGTGGATGAGGGTAAAAGGGTATTTCTCAAGGACGGCAGCATATGCAGGCTGACCCCCAACACCTGTGCGAATATGAATCACAAAGAGGCAGATGTGCAGGTACGCCACCAGGTGCTCCGCTGCCCTGCCTGCCTCTGCCATCTCTGCAAACTCATCGGCTTTCATGGTGCAGTCATGATGGCACAGGATGCGCTGCGCCCACTCCGCCTCCCACCATGGCCGCCCAGGGCACTTTGAGGCGCCTATGGCAATTGCCCGAGCCCCCATCCCCTGCATTTGGATCATGTTAGTAACTTGAATGAACATTCGAGCTGCAACATAGTTTCCAGCCATCTCAGTATGTACATCAGCATGAAAATGCGACAGTTCGTACCATGAATGCATGCACACATGGCAAACTTTCTTTTTAATGGTGAAGTGAGCACCCCATTGTGTACCTACGTAATGTATGTTGGCCTCCATGTTCCCCATCCAACTTAATTAATGCCATGCCCATTTGAGGGAGCTTAGAGGGAAGGTCAACATTTGAAGCCTTGTAGGAGCCTCTTCAATTCGGAATTGAACGACACATGTGGGTGCTGCATACCTTGAGAGTGGGGCCAAGATCAGCGCTGCCATCCCTGATAGAGGCGCCAAAATGGTAGTGCAGGCAACACCCGAGAGCTCTCAGGTCCTCGACGCACTGACGAAACATGAGATAGTACCCCAGATAGGATACTGCAACACCACAAAAATACACGAAATTAAGAATTCCATTTGGTGTGCACAACTGGATACACAACCCACAACCTTGAACATTCAACGCAAAGTATGCAGTACCTTGGTCTGCGGCAGCCAACTGCTCCTTCTGAGCCTTGCTCTCCTGTTTGAGGTCCTCCAGCCGCGCATTTGAGATCGCCTGCAGTGTTACAGGTCATCAGCATGACTATTTACTGAAGCTTCCCAGATCCTTGTCCCGTCATTAGTCGCCTAATCCCTAAATCCTACAATTCGAACCCTAAAGATGCTCTTCCCATATCACCTGCAGGCCTCGTCACCATGATTATCCGCCCTAAACCCTAAACCCTAAACCCAAAACCCTAAAGTGGCGTTTCCTAGATCACCTGCAGCTCCTCGTCGCCGTCTTTAGCCGCCCTAAACCCTAAACCCAAAACCCTAAAGTGGCGTTTCAAGATCACCTGCAGCTCCTCGTCGCCGTCTTTAGCCGCCTTGGCAATAGCGCGTTGTGCTTTCCAGATGTCATCTTCCAGGGCAGAGTAGTCTGCGTACGCCTTCTTCCTTTGTGCAGAGAGGACCTCTTGGATACGATTTGGCAACCGTAGCATCTGCAAATGCAACCAGCCAAGTTACCCTGAATAACCAGCTAAGACTGTCCCAACGCTTTCTGTACTGTTTAGAGTTTAGGGTTACCATATCATTATCACGTGTGGCAAGGGGACTTCGGTAGCGACAGCTGTAGCAATTATATTTGGTAAGTATTATAGGTTAAAAACAAGTATGGCATCGTTGTTGTGGAACTTTCACTTAGCAACAGACAATGGACAAGCGAGTATTTTTCACACCAGTAACACCAAGCAGGATGGGGTACGAGATTCTGTAACATGCACACCACCCCTCAAGGTGGGCCTTCTTTGAGATAAATAAATAAATATCTACGCAGCCTGCCCTTGAACAGGCGCGTTGGTTAAGGAAGAGGATCAAGCGCAGAGAAGAGCATTGCCCTTCTGTCCACTGTTTCCCCTACCATCAGGCCTTCGTTATGCGTTGCTCACCATTGAATCACATGGCATGATGTCCAAACCAAAGCGAACAAAGTCAAATCGAGGTCTCGGGGCAGCGGCAGGGGCTCCGTGGGTGCCCCGCCCCCCTCGAATACTGATCATCGGTGCTAAGCTCTTGCCCTTGCCTGGTCCCGGGAAGGGTAGGTGGGTGGCAGAAGGGGCTGCCTGCAAGAGGAGAAGGCAGCAGGTGAGCAGGGGTTTGTTTGTTCTTTGGATATCTGTGGGCCACGCAGCATATGCTTGTGCATAAGCATGTGAATTGGAGTTGTGACTTGAAGCCTGTAAGGGGTTTGACTTCAACGCCAGTACAACATAAGCAGCAGGAGTGTAGGCCTCAAGGGTGCTAAGGGCGCCATACTTGTACAGGCCGCACAACTTGTGGGCCCTCGTATGGCAAGTTAGCTACAGGCAATTGCAAGTGGAAAACTAGTGGCACCCGCTACAGCTGTAGCTACTAGGTCCAACGTTGCCATACAACACACTAAACACACCTGAGAGCTTAGAGAGCTTGCTGCTGGAAACCTCCTTCTGGTTGCGTTCCCGTGGACCTGGAACCTGCACAACAGCGTTGTACCTGGTTGTCAGCCTGGGCAAGCTACGAGTTGTTATTATAGGCATGCCCAATATACATATTGGGAGATGCATCCATATGGCAAAACTAGCTCAGAAGAAGAGGGTCTGCACAGGCTTTTTTTAGCAGCACAGGCTATAGCAAAAGCTTTGCACGTTTGCACCATTCCACCTTCTCAGCTCACCTGTTCAACTGTCCAGAAGAACCCGTGCCCAGGGCATTGCACGCAGCCAACGTCATATTGGCAGAGTTCCAGCCCCACCTGCAGTTGCCTAGCCAGACAGTCGAAAGGGTCAACAGGACATACGTACGGAGGTAACTGGGTGTACGTGCAGGAGTACAGTGGCGCTAACGAAGAGTGTGTCGTATCTATTTAATCTGGTTGCTCCACATGTGACCAATGCATGCAGCCATATGCGACTGCTTGCAAACCCCATACCTGATGGAAGTTCGACTGGCAACTGGTCCGGTTCAGCGTGGTATTGTGGGTAATAAGCCGTGACTCACGCCGCACTGCAGCCTTTTCGTGCCTTCATACCCCCCATGACATCAGAATCGGCCAAAAGTGTTGCTGCAACACTGTTTGGCAAATCCCCATGTGATGATGTATTCCCCCGGGACAAACACACAGAAATCCCAATCGCAAGAAAGAATGGCAAGCGCCACAGATGACAGCCAGGTAACAACAAACATGGCATGCAAAAGAGTCACTGACTCCAGGGAATGATTCCCTGTGCCGCTTTCATGCCCGCAATAGTTTGGTCCAGGTGTTTTTATTGACAGTGTGCTCTGTCAATGAGAAGCAGTGTTTGAACTGGAAAAATGTTAACGGTCCACAAAGTGGCTTTTTCTCACGTAGGGTGCTGATGTGAAAACCTGTATGTTGACACAGTGTGTCACATGCGAGGTAACGCGTACAAAGGTAGCCACCAAACGCTTTCTTGCATGAGCGTATTTGCGGGTCTGTTGAGGTTGCATTCCACATAATTTCCCAACCTTTGGGCACCACAGTGCAAGTCCATCAACCATTCACCGAAGTTCAAAAGCTAGATCGCCAACAACATTTAAGCCCTCTTGCTGATGCAAGTCTTGGAGTCACTGTGTGGAATTGTCGAGGTCAGATGCCATCACTGGATCGACCCACCGCAGGCTGGCAAGCACCCAATGCTCCTCCGTGGTCTCCTTGCCGCAAGGAGAGTTATGACGTGCCCCTTGGAGGTTGGACACTATGAAACGACAGGTGTATAAGGTCAAGGAGACACTGACTGCTGTTGCTGTCAAGGCGATCGCGAGCAATCCCTAGCAAACCAAGCCAATGGCATGGCATGGCTGACTTCCAAAAGTGTGCAGATGGCAAAATTCAGATGTCAATGACTAGGTTGACCCGCCGCAGGCTGGCGAAGGGCAGCACCCACCGCTGCTCCTTGGTCTTCTTGCTCATGACGCGCCCCTTGCCTGCGCCAGGAAGGGGATTGTCAGTATGAGCTCAATTTCCACTTCCATCAGTATGTGCTGTCACTGCATTGGTTTGCCAAAGGCTTCCCTACTTCTGTTCGCTCACACCCTACCATTTTGTGCTTTTTGTTTTTTGCCCTACACTGCGTTACCAGTAGAATCCCTGGAAAAACCTATATCATCACCTGGCGGGCTGTTTGCCTTGGCCACCTTGAACTCCCCTTGCCCAAATGCCAATCATCTGAGAACTCTGATATGAACCCTAGAAATCCCTTATCCTCACATGGCGGCCTGTTTGCTTAACGCAATTGCATACCCCAAACCATAACCCTATGAAAACCCTGCTCTTGGACCCTAGCAAACCCTACTCCCTCACCTGGCGGCCTGTTTGCCTTGACACCTCCGCCTGCCCCATGACCCTACCCCCTTTGAAAACCCCGACATTTAAAGTCTAGCAAAACCCTACACCCTACACCCTCACCTGAAGGCCTGTTAGCCTTGACGTTGGCCAGCTTGAACTCCGCCTGCCCTTCCTCCTCGTTCACGTGAACTACCTTAAACACCTTGGCATCAAAGCTGCAAGGGGAGCACAGTGTGGAGTTAAAGGCGACAGTGAGTATCTGTATTCCAGCTTTGTAGCCAGATCAGCATGCCACTGGTGCAGGGCGCAGTGTGCTGCGAATGTCATGACAAGTCGTGCATGGGGAATTGGGTGGGGGGAGGCACAAATTTAACTTGCCATCACTGTTGTGGGTGTGTGTAGTAGCATATCATGGCACCAAGGGAGGCGGATGTATGGTGTTTGGTAGGGTAGAGGGGGCAAAGGGGGTAGGTAAGCCAAGGGCCACATGGGCTGACTTACTCCAGCAGGACCTCAACTCGCGTGGGATCAATAAGTGGTTCAAACAGTGCCAGGAAAGAGCTGCATGGCACCGCATATGCAAGACCGACTGCTAATCTGGCTGTATCGCTGGAATGCATGTAACTAACTAACTAACTAAGGGAGGCGGAGACCGGGGAGGGGTACTGCAAGAATGGGCAGATAGCATCAATGTGCACTTGGGCCAATGCAAACACCTTGGCATCAAAAGGAGGGGGGGAAAGCCTAGAGAAACCCTAGAGTGCGTAGAGCAAATTGAAGCACCTTCGCGTTGTCTCAGCACCGTGAGGGGTTGCAGCAGGCGGACCCTAATAGGGTTTAATAGGGTTTTATTGAGGTTTCTGGTGATGAAGTATGTGTGCTGCAGCGTGCATGCTTTAAGATGACAAGTGCATGTACCAGACACTGGTTAGGGTGTGGAGGAGTGACACAGGCCCCACCGCCGCCGCCACCATCACCACCACCATCATCACCGCCGCCGCCACTACCACCACCGCCACCGCCGCCTCCGCAAATATTTGCATCGCCGCCACCACCCCCATCGACACCACCGCCACCGCCACCGGCACCACCACCGCCACTGGGACAACCACCGCCACCGCCGCCGCCACCACCACCACCACCAACACCACCGCCGCAGCCGCCACCGGTAACATTACTACCTCTAACTTGTCCATAGCACTCACTCGTTGGGCGTGGAGGGGAGGGAAAACTCCACTTTCATGGGGAGGTCCTGGAACCGCGTCAAATCCCTGGGGATGAGAAGCGCCCTCTCGGCTCCCGGAGACGACACCTCCACCTCCAAATCCCCGGCAAATTCGCCCAGGGACGCCCCCAGCTCGTCGTTGAAGAGCCGGGAAAATGTGGAAATATCCACCAGGGTGGGGGACCCAAATTTGTCGTCCATCTGGAAAATCAGCGGGGGTGAAACGGGGGTAAATGGTGTGGCAGCTAGGGTGTAGGGTTTCAAGGAGTAGGTTTTCAGGGCTCCAGGTATAGGGCTGAAAGGGTGGTTCAAAGGAGTCATTGCTATTTGCGCATGAAAAGGTGGGGCTGTAATTGTGAGGTCTACTTCACTAAAACCAGCAGGGTGGGGGACCCAAATTTGTCGTCCATCTGAGTATCAGCGAGGTGGGAATGTGGGGGCCTGTGGCGCGGCTGAACATTGTCAATGGCTGTGCTCTATCCATGAAGGTTCACCGATTCACTGCCTTTCAGGGCCAAGAGTTATGGTCCCGCACTGTAGCCAGGGTTGTTTCCGAGTCCACAGTGATGTTGTAGCTAGCGCATTTACAGGGCACATGCTTTGGCGTTGCCTTCGATCTTGCAATATATTTATAATACTTATAAAGCCACTGCGGCGGTTTCCACCTTATACAGGGTCCAGCCGCTTCAAGCTGTGGGGATAGCAGGACCTCTTCTTTTCTCAAACTAAATCACAACATAAAGCCACCACCGCCCTGCCCCCCACCTTATCCAGCCGAATGTCCAGCCGCTTAGCCTGAGAAAAGGCCCTCAGCGAAAACAGCTCCAGGCATGCCAGCTCAGCACGCTCAGCCAGCAGGCGCTGGGAGATGGAGAGTGCAACCTCGCCCCTGTAGAACCACAGGAAATGATATGAATGACTGCTTCTAGGGAACCTACGCTTTCGCTGTGAAATTTCAAATCATGGAAATCCATTGAACTCACTACCTCCCCTGCCTCAGGTTCCGTCAATCCTCTCCAAATTCTACACAACCATTTACATTTCTATCTACTCCACAACCCCACGAAAACCATTGAAATTCTGTAAATTTAAACCCTAAGAATTTCCTTACCAGTCCACCATGCCGGTGTCAATCAGGGGACCCGTCACGTCGTCCTCGTCTTCCAAAAAATTGTCGAATTCCTCCCCTGCCTCGAATTCCACGTCATCAAGAAACTCCTCCCCTTCAATCTCAATATCCTCCTCAGATTCTGAAGAAACACAAACATACAAGCTTTACAACACATGCTGTGAAGGGACAGGCTCTGAATGGCACCCAGTTGCATGTAATGCCGCTGATCAACAGGATACTAATTTTGGAAGAGAAAACGTGTTTGATGTTCATGTGTTCTTCTGTTCTTCATGGCAGCACAGGCAAATGCCGTGCATGTGTCGGCAGCGCACCCTCCATAGCCCTTAAATAACACACTCCACGCTCCAAACATATCCCTACCTGCCAGCAGCGCATCCTCGCCATCATCCCCACCCGCCGCCTCCCCCGTTTTCGTCGACGCCAGCCGCGTGTTGTGCCCCCCTTGCAAGCACCCCCACCCGCCAAGGGTACCTGCCAGGCTAGGGGATTGCCACATGGATCGGGGCCATCTGGGCAATGCTGACGTGGCGCTGTGTGATTGGCTGAGGTGGCATCGGGTGGCCAGGTGGCGGTGGTGCATGGGTTGGCAGGGGACGGTAACGGCGGGGTAGCCTGTGGCCAGAAGGGGTAATGTATCTGACATGTCGTCTCTGACTGGTGGGGATGGTGTTTGCACTTCATGCACTTTTAATAAGGAGAACAAAAATTGTGTATTGCTGTGATTTTAACCCGGCCAGTGTGAGGGGCGCTAGAATTTGCAAGGTATGGAACTGTTTAGGGTTTCGGGTATTGGCCTACAAACGCCAATGCTATATAGGGTTTAGGGTATTGCCGGGTGCATGCCAACGGCTCTCACATGGCTCCCCTCACTGATTACAGGGGCAGAACAGCAAACCCAATGCCTTAGAATGAGTTAGCATTGTGTGCCCTAACCCCGACCTCTTTATGAAACTTCCAAGTTGCATGTCTAGGTGCCATGCAGGCGATCATGTGTTGAACGTGCTTGCATTGTACTGCGCACTGCTGATGACTTCCGTTGGGACGAAATACAGATCCCATGCTCCTATGTGCACCTGTGGATCGAGACCCTGACCTCTGAATGCTGCGTCGGCATTGCGTACACGTGCTCCCTTGCACATGCACCTGCTAGGCGCACCTGTGCTCTCCATGGCTCTCTTGTGGGACAGAAACCGCTCATACTATGAGTCATACGTCCTAATCAGCGATTATCAATCAAACCAAACTACCTTCTTTAACGGACGTGCACGCTGGTACAGGCAACTAGTGGGCATGCCTAGGTGCAATGCATGCATATGCGCAATCCATACCTATGCTTGCCATGGCTCTCACGTGGCGTAGCAACCGCCCACAGGGGCGAACCAGCGACCCCACAAGCATGCACCGCTTGTAGCCTTCCACAAGCCCGGTTGACAGCCCTTTCCACGGGTTTTTTGCTGCTTTTGTTCACTTGACTGTCAGATTGATACAAGCGCCCACACAGTAGAAAGACAAGCAAGCCTAGAGCTGGGTTGATGGAAATATAGTGCGTATGGTGAGTGCGTTGAAAAGTAGTGCGTATGGTGTGTCAGAATATGCACGCTGTCGGGCTCAGGCCTGCCTAGCTACAGCCCAGGGCTAGGTGGCATGCGATGTCTTGAGTTTGCTGAAGCTGTGCTGTTTGCTCCTCAAAAGGGACTAGTGAATTGGTCATATGTGTGCGTGCGTCCGTGAAATAGACGAGGGTAGCGCCAGTTGTGAGCCAAGTCACACGGTATCAGCATGTATGGCGGCACTGGAGTCCTCGTGTTCACCTGAGACGGGTTATACCCCCCTTGATGCGCTTTTGAAACAACCCAATGCACCTTTAAAGACCCACCTTTTACAGCCTTTCAACGTTTCTTGTTAAGCACAATACATGATTCCGGCTGCGTGGGGTATTTCGGAACGTTGTGTGCGGACGTCCGTGGCATGACTGTGGCACGTCTGTGGCATGACTATTCACCATGCATGCATGCATATGCAAAGTCCACCACATTGCAGCAAGCGGGGCTTTTCCACTTGAGATATGCACTTCTTTCACCGTTTTGATTACAGCCCACCAGCACTTGCACGTTTGAGGGCTGTAACCAGGTTTTCCTTTCCAATGCATGCATCATCATGGGCATGCATGCATTGAGCCCGCAGTTAGACTAGCAAGGACCCAGCAAGTCTAGCAGCCTTCACCCTTTGTGCTCGCCTAAACTGCAATCGTGCGTCTATCGCTCAAGTACTTGCTTCAGGCCGTGCCTAGCCCATACCTAGCAAGCCCCTTGACCCACTTGCTTGAGAGCATGGCTAGACGACGGGTAGTGGCCCCTCTACTGTCACTACGCAACCCAGCACTACACAGCAGCGCACCGCGGAATCAAATCCGGGACCTCCCAGTATACAGTGCAGCCTTCCACAGCAGCATAGCTTGGAATGGAACCCAGGCCCTGCCCCTCGCCGCCCCCACCCGCCCCACCACCCCATGGGTACCACCCACCACAGCCACCACCACCGCCACGACATGGGTAAAAATCACCGCAGCCACCTCCTCACCGCCCCTGGCACACTCCTTCACCACCCACCACGCCAGCCCCCACCACCCCCACCACCCCCACCACACCTGCCACACCTGCCACAGCCGAGCCTGGCCCACCTCCTTCCACCCGCCTGCTGCTAGGGTGCTGAGCACTGACGGTAAACCCTATACCCTACAACGTAAATCTAGACTCTAAGTAATATAAATAATATATGCACAATCAAGTGGTGATGTGGCAACCGCCCCGAATAGATCCTAAACCTAACCTAGGACCCAAAACAGCAACATCTTCTATGCACAACCAACTGGGAGTTTGTCAAAATCCCCTATTAGCTCTTGCCTAGGGTTTGCAATTGCGTCTCAACACCCTAACTTGGCTGCTTGCTTGCGCAGGTGGACCACGCAGTGACGAAAAACCCTACCAAAAACCCTGCCGGTTCGACACCGCAACCCTAGCCAACCCTAGCCATCGGTGGTACAGCACGCGGCACACCCCCACCACCTCTACCACCTCCACCTCCACCACCACCACCTCCACCACCACCACTAGCAGCCCCACCAGCACCAGCACAGATAGAGAAACCACATCCGCTGGCCCCGCCACCAGCCAGTCAACCCCCCACACCCCACCACCACAACAACAACAACAGCCACAGCCACCCGCAGGGCAGACACTGGCAGAGGTAGGCGTGTTTAGGGTTTAGGGTTTACACAGACACCGGCAGAGGTAGGGGTGCCCTGTATAGGTGACATATTCCCTCAGCATATACCCCTGGGACCCGCACTTTTTAAATTGTGAGATTTAAAAGCATTCCCTGCTTAGCGCCTTGACAGCACCTGGTGGAGCAAGGCGGAGGTTGATGGGCTATCAATTTGCAGGCTCTGCCAGTTCGCAAACCCTAAAGCCCTAAGACTTCATTGCGGCTGTGCAGCTGACCAGCGCAGGATGGGGCCGGCGGGATTTACTTACCAAAGCCCTGCCACCCTAAACCCTAAACCCTGCGTGTGCTATTGCAGCGGCTGGCCAGTGCTGGATGGAGCAGGCGAGAGGTTTTCAACCTACCCAATGCACTGTCCATGGGCAGGCTACTCTCGGGACCACTTCTGGCATCATGGATTCTGCAGGTAATAACCTAGATCCTAAACCCTATCGCATAATCGGGAGGGTTTTCAACCTGCCCAATGCGCTGTCGATGCTGCCGGGATCTCTACTTGGCAATTTTGGAACCTGCAGATAGGCAAAATCCCGACCCCTACACTTGCTGCACGCCCATACACGCATCCAACCCATGGCACGCATGCAATTGTGACTGCAACCCATGCGTGCATAAACTCTCGGCATGCCTTGCCCCAACATGGCAGTTCAGCACCCCCAAACCCTAAACATGAACCCCACGGCATGGCAATTGTTGCCACATTGCATTGCAGGATCACCCTAAACCCTTAACCAACAGGGCATGTTCCTGCACCACGCATATCGCCACTGCTTTTTCGCAACTCACAGCAGTTTGATTTTCTATTACCACAGGAGCAATGGGGATGGGCGGTGGGGGGCCTGGCCCTCGCGGGGATCAGCGATTGGGCGGATGGATTTGTGGCAAAGCGCATGGGCACCCAGTCTGTGCTGGGGTCCTATTTGGACCCCTTTGCTGACAAGGTGCTCATTGGATGCGTGGTGACGGCATTGGGGTACCAGGTGAGGGCCCTTATTGGTAGCGATATATTTGTAAATGATCAAGGTATTTGGATTGTGCTTGGGTCCTATTTGGACCCCTTTGCTGAAAAGGTGCTCATCGGCTGCGTGGTGACGGCATTGGGGTACCAGGTGAGGGTCCTAAATGTTGATTAGGTTTTTGTGAGGGTGCGCAATGTTGAGGCAAAAAGTGGTACCACAAAGTAGGGGGAAGGAAGAAGAGGGGGTGGCGCAGGTGTGTGTGGGACCGATGGCTCATCTGTCTGTGCTTGGGTCCTATCAGGGGTGTTAATATATAAACCAGGAACCTTCCTGGTTTATATGTTAACACCCCTGGTCCTATTTGGACCCCTTTGCTGACAAGGTCCTCATTGGGTGCGTGGTGACCGCATTGGGGCATCAGGTGAGGGCCCCTTCCCCTTTCCATTGGCCCCATTTATCGTGGGCCGAGGTGCACTACTATGGCTACTCCCTTCCTCCATGTCTCTCATTCCACACACTGTCCTTTCACTATTTTTGCTCTATTCCACGGATCCCAGTCCCTGTAAAGTGATCCTCCCCCAGGAGGGGTCCCTCCCCTCCTCGTGAAAAGTGTTTTTTCCCTTGCAGGGCTCCCTCCCCGTTCCACTGGCTGCAATCATCGTGGGCCGAGACGCACTCCTTATTATCGGAATTATCTTCCATACCCCCCTTTCACACACGCCCCGTTCGCCTCTGTGTTACCCTACCCTCCTCCCTAAATATTGATCCTCCCCCAGCGCTGCACAGGGGTCCCTCCCATTCTCTTGAAAAGTGTGTTTCCAACCCTTGCAGGGCTCCCTCCCCATTCCATTGGCTGCAATCATCGTGGGCAGGGATGTGCTCCTCATCATCGGAATCTTTTTCCACCGAGCGGCAGCCCTGCATTGGAAATGGCCCGGGGTGGCAGATTTCTTCCGGCTGGCCCCAGCAAATGCCCCAAATTCCGTGGATCCCGCCGACCCGGGAGCGCCCCCGGCCCCCTTTGTGCAGCCCTTCTTCATCAGCAAGGTGAACACAGTGTTCCAGCTGGCGCTGGTGGCGGGGTGCATGTCGAATTCGTGGTTCCAGGCACCCCCCGAGGGGGCTTTGATGGCCCTGGGGGGGGTGACTGCCGCCACCACATTGTGGTCCACGGGGGCGTATGTGAGGGCCTTTTTGGCGGGCAAGATCCTGAAATGAGGCCAGCAGCACATCTTTAAAAGCTTGCTGCGCTTCTCCTACTCCACTTGTGCAGGTTTTTAAAAAACTTTTATTCATCAGCGAGTGGACGCAGTTTTTCAGCTAGGTGCGCCGGTGGCAGGATGGGGGTCACATTTGGGGTAACATTTGGGTCCCAGGCACACGGTAACCCCTTGAAGGGGCATACATGGCCCTGCAGTTGACGAGCTTTATCGCATTTTGGGTCCCATCCACGGGGGCATTCTATGTCTGGCCCTGGGTCCTTTTTGGCGCGGAAAATCCTGAAATTTTCTCGAAGCATCTGCTGCCTTGTACTGCATTTCCTTTCTTTTTGGGTTTCTCCAGCGCTGTAGGGCTGTGATTGAGGATTCCTGCCCTGGGGGACCGCTAGAGATGTACGTGGCAAAATTTTTTCAGGATATCAGCAGCTCAGGATGGCACAGCTAGACTGAGTGACTACTGTTGCACCGGGTATATGGGCCAGGATGGCACTGGAGGCTAGACTGAGTGACTACTGTTGCACCGGGTATATGGGCCAGGATGGCACTGGAGGCTAGACTTAGTGACTACTGTTGCACCGGGTATAATATATTATGGGGGTGCCACCATATTATGGGGGTGCCACCACGCCACATGTGACGTGCCACCGTGGGAGCCGATGGGGCAGTACTACCATGCCATGATGGGGCAGTACTACCATGCCATGATGCCACATGCATCCTGCCAGTGGTTTGCAGCGTTTCAGATACCATGCCATGATGCCGCAGCATGATGCCATGGTGCCGCAGCATTATCATAATACTATCAGTGATAGTAGGCTATGCACTGGTGGTCCATGATTCCACACATTGTCGACAGTACGGCGACAATGATCAGCTGATTCCGCTAACATCAAGTCCTGCTGCTGCCGCAGCGGCGCACGCAGCAGTGCATTGCATTCCATGAAACGGCGGGTTACGCCGTCATTCATAGATTCATATATTCTATAGGATCTAGGGCATCTGATGCTCTGAGACTCAGTCAGACTCAACTGTCGAGTATAAAAGTGCTCAACCCACTGCGGGTGCAAGTTTTATTACAAAATGGAGCGCTCGGCGCCCGACGGCCCACGTCTTCAAAGTTCTACTACAGTAAACAATGCCAACTGCTGAGCCAGAGGCCCAAAGACATTGGGAACATGTACTTGCAAGACATGTACTTGCCTGGCATGTACTTGCAAGACACTTGTGACTAGCAAAAGGATGCTATAGCCTATGCGGCATATTGTACATGTAACACACAGTACATGCCATGGTGTGCTACCTGACATAATATTATAATATGAACCATCCAAAACAGCTGCTAGTTTGAGTGGCAGTCTCGCTTTTAAAACCGGACGCTTGGCTTGATGTGACGTGCAATTTCCTACCAATGTAGCACCATTTGGTTCATACTTTATTGCGCGGAATCGGTAGTTTGTCAACAGCAATCTGCATACTACTCAACCCAACATTGACGCTGCACTGCAAACTTGAAAAATAACTTGTAAGATATTCTAAAGGAACTTTGCACGCATCCCACCCTCAAACATTCCTTCCAGACATCTTGCTCGATGGATAGTACTTCACAGGCAGCCACTGAAGCCACTTGTGCATGTTGCCTTCAGGTTTGCACTCTTGAAATAGCCATCAGACCTCAGTGCTGCCTCCAGTGGAGCTTACTCGATGGCGATGTGGCGGGAGCGGTCCTTCTTGGTCTGCAAGGCAAGAGAAGCACTCGTCAGCAAGACCCATGGTGTTGAGATGGAACAAACAGTAATTGCAGTGGTCCACAGAAAGTTAACAGGGTGCACATGCAGAGTATGTTGTTGCACAGCTACTGTACAGTCACTATATACCCTACAGAATGCTGACCACTGGACACAGTGCAGCAATAGTAGCAAAGGGTACAAAGGGCTGGGCTGCAGTTGAAGAACATGTCTTTGGAGCAATGTGTGTGCACAGGCAGTGTGTGGCAGGCAGATAGGTGGCAGCAGCAAATAAGGATACCAAATCAAGTGCTTAAAACAGTGACAACGTACCTCGTGCTTGGGGATCTCCAGAGTGAGGACGCCATCCACATACTTGGCCTTGACATTCTCGGTGTCAGCCGAATCGGGCATCCTGATGGCACGTCCCGCGAAGCTGGTGGCTCGCTCGTACCGGTGGTACTTGTACCCATCTTTCTCCCCCTCGTCCTTGACCTCCTTCTCCTGTTCCACGCTCAGGCGGAGCACGTCGCCGTCCACGCTGATCTTGATATTCTCCTTGCTCACCCCCGGAATGTCGGCCTTGACCTCGAACTGGTTGGGTTGCTGCAAAAAGGGAGGCACAGGGTGAGGAGATGGTGATCCAAGGGTTCATGGTATTGGTGGCTGTGGTGGGTGGGTGGTGGGGAGGTTGCGGAGTGACGCTGTGAGAGGTGTCTGACGTGGGATGCGACGTGACAGGCAATGGGGTTTGGTCACATGCAAGCATGCCAGGCGGGTGAGAGGTGCTGTAGAATGGGAAGGAAGCAGCTGGAGAGGCAAACAAGGGTGTGCCGTGCTCGGAAAAAAACTAAGATTACTGTTTCCCTAGCAGTCTGTGACGTAGCTCGCGGAATATGCACCCAGCACAGGAAACTAGCGCGGGAAAAGTGAGGTGCCAGCTCTTACTTACAGACAAACAAAACCAAATAGCGTGATGAACAACATGATGCACGACCCAAACAAGGCATCATCCATCCTGCACGTCCAACGCTGGATACGCAAGCTTGCAATCTATTCTGACAAACCACCCACCTCGACCACATCAAGTGGGATGTTCCTGGCAAACACGGAGCGGTCCTCTGGCGCAGGCACGAGGTCGCGGCTGAATGGCAGGCCGCTGAAGAAAGGGGCGAAGAAGTCGTCCTGGTTGAACACCCTTGAGAGAGCCATTGCGCTGGTGATGGGGTTTTGAAAGCTTTCAGGAATGGGTTGGAGTAGAACCAGTAGCGGTCAGCAGATAGACTGCAAGAATAGCTTGGCACGCAAAAGATAGCAAGTAAGCTTGTGTAAACGAGATGTTTAAATGGTAGTTCGACAGCGTTTGCTGCTCTTATAGTGCTCGGAAGGAACGTTCTCGCCAAGAAGAGTGATCGATTCTGGAACCCTCTCAGAAGGCTCGAGATGCATCCACAGTGTTCGCTGCTGACGTGGCGTTGCAAGAGACATGCCAAGTGGCACCATGCCAGCTGGCGAGCGCTCCTGTTTCGGAGGTTGCTGCGACTAGATGGTTCCGGAACCCGCTCGATTCCTGATTGCGTGCTTTCTAGAAGCCAAAGGTGTGGAGACACAGGGGGCAGTGCCCTCAGGGATCTTGCAGCAACAGTGTTGGCTAGGTGTGAGACTGGGATTGCTGTGGATTTCAAGACTCTCGAGTCCACAGAGTCCCCACGTCATGCATATGCATGGGACCAGCAGAAGCCTCCTGGAGCAGCTGGCAGATATATTACAAGGGTTTCAACAAGGATTTCAACTGGATATCAACCTAAAATTACCACACTTTGTTGCAAGCAGACCACAACTTGGATGTTACCCAGCCAATGTGTCTTGTTGGGTACCTTGCATGCCTCTGGAAAATGTATAACACAGACCGAGTTGGATTCATAGTCAAGGGTTCTTCAACACGGAGTGCACAAGTTGCATGGTGAATTCACTAGCATTATCGTAGGGCCTGGCACAGTGCATGCGCCAATGGGTTTAGGGTTCACTGAACCCTAATAGGCCCCAACACAGCGCAGGCCAATAGCTAAGCTAACACAGCCTCAAGCCATAGGACTACCTAGGGTAGTTGTGTCACACAATACTAGGTATGATAGCTGCACGGCGCAGCTAGTCTATCCTAAGCAAACTTCTATTCTAGGCTTATCCAACTGTGGACCAAGGTAAGGAAAAAACGGCCCTTTCAACAGGAACGAATGCACAATACTGCAAAGCTACAAGACCAAGCACAAGCACTTCAACTATTTCGTTTTCTCTCACTCACTGGCTGACAGCAGTCCAGCTGGTTTTGTCTGGCTCCCCCACACCCCGTGGTAGCTAGGGTTTAGGGTTCAGCGTTGGCTGCCCTGCTCCCCAGCTAGCTCCCAGCTGCCTTTCAAATGGTGCGCTGGCTGCCCAGGTGGTTTCGCCTGCCTCCCGCATACCCATCGTGTTAATTGGGATCCCTGAAACCCAATGGCGTGCACCGGGTCTATGCTGATGCCCAAGTCTGTCCCGAGTTGAACTAGCCACTGCCCATGCCACGCTGCCCGATCAGGTGGTTTCGCCTGTCCCTCCCATACCCCGCGCGGTCAGTACCGCAGCTGCTGCACCAGGTCAAATGCTGGTGCCCACCAACCCCAGCAGTCAAATCCACCCAGGATCCCATATGGACAGGACCGATGTAAATCCCTGGTGGGATTCCAGCTCCCCAAACACCTGTGCAACAACAGGCTGTTCCAAGCGGGTTGTGCCATCGGTGCCCCCTGCCTCTCCCATACCCTGTGGGGTCAGTAACGCAGCTGCTGCACCAGGTCAATGCTGGTGCCCACCACGCCCAGCAGGCGGTCCATCTGGGAAACTACCAGCCCCCCATCGGCATCAAGCTCCCCGTGCACCCTGAAATGCACCTGCGCACGCACGTGTAGGATTTAGGGTTTAGGGTATAGTGCCCAGCTCCCAATGCACCCTTAAATGCACCTGCACATGCGGCATGTAGGGTTTAGGGTGAAGGGAGTGGGGTTTGGTGTTCAGCTCCCTGTGCACCTTGAAATGCACCTGCGCACGCGGCGTGTAGGGTTTTTGGTGCATGCATTAGGGTTCAGGTACCCATGCGTTTGAGTGCGCCCTGGAATGCACCTGCGCATGCGGCGTGTAGGGTTTAGGGCTTATAGTTTATGAAGTGAAGTATTCAATTCCCGGTGTGTAGGTTTGGTGGTGTGTGGTCAATGCGGGTAGCTGGATGACAAGCTACTGTGCCAGAACCCTACAAAAACCCCAACCAAATGAGAAATATCCCCCCAAAACCCTTACCAGGTTGAGCAGGCGCGCCAGGTAGCGGTACACCCTCCGGTAGGGTAGCTGGTTGGTGGTCAGTGGGTGCAGCTCAATCACCACCGCCCCCTGGGGCAACCACAGGAGGTGCGACAACGCATCGCCATGTGGCGCGATCAAAATGTCTGTGGTGCGGGTGGCGTACACCTGCACAAGGGGAATATGTAGTGGTAAGGAGGGGGTGACTAGGATGCAGACTATCCGCCCCTTCGTATCTCAGACATGGAGCGTTTGTCCTTTTTTTCTTCTTTATTTAGTGACCCCTGGGGCAGCCACAGCAGGTGCGACAACGCATCGCCATGTGGGGCGATCAAAGTCCGTGGTGTCCGTGGTGGTCCGTGGTGCGGGCGGCGTACACCTGCGGATTAGGGGGAAATGAGTGAACCACACAATACCGCTTCTTTCGACCGATGCTTTAGTGCTTTCGGCCAGTGCAATAATTTCTGCAAAATCAACAGTGGGCGATCTAAATGTCTGTGGTGCGGGCGGGGTACACCTGCACAAGGGGAATATGTAGTGGCGAGGAGGGGGTGAACATGAGTATAGGGTACCTGCCCCTTTGCAAAGCTCTCGTAGTTCAGACATGGCATTCTTATTTAGTTTGTTTCCATGGAGGGTTTTAAGAAACCCTCACATCAAACCCTAGGGTTTTCCTGCACGCACCAGCTCCGCCACGTCGCCCTCCTTGACCACATCCATGAGTTGGATGCTGATCTGCGTCCCGTTGCGCTCAATCACGTGGCCTTTCCAAGACGTGCGCAGCTGCTCAATGAACCTCTCCTGTAAGCAAAAAGACAAAACACATTACATAAGTACAGAGCATTGTTCAAACATAAAAAGCACATTTTTTACGTGCGTCCCGTTATGCTCAATCACATGTCCCTTAAACCCTATGGTACCCACTTGGTTTGCCCATCGGGTGCCGATGAGGTCATCCAAGATTGTGATGATCACGAGGTCGTTCCTCCTCTTGAAACGCACAGGGGGGACATCCACCAGGGACCGGATCACTAAGATGACAACCCATTATGTCCCCCGACCAAGGTGGGATTTTGTCCCATCTTACAATGGATGAAGGTTGGAAATAACTGTTTCTGTCATGCCACTATATTTTAGCTACTTTCACGAGGACTATAAAATGACTTCCCACTGCTGCATGGCCCACCTGGTTGGCCCATCGGGTGCCATTCAAATCATCCAAGATTGTGATGATGACAGGGTCGTTCTTCCCCTTGAACCGCACAGGGGGGGCATTCACCAGGGACCGGGTCAGCACCTGCCCAGCCCAGGTCACAAAGTTTTGGATGAGACGCACGTTGCGGCAGTAGCGACCCATGCGCGCCACCTGCATTGGGGTTTGCATTACATCAGGGTTTTGAAAGCCAGTGCAAGGTGTGCGTTAGGGTTTTGGATGAGGCGCACGGTGCGGCAGTAGCGACCCATGCGCGCCACCTGCATTAGGGTTGGGAGCTGAGCTAGGTTTTTGGGGTTCTGAGTAGGGTACTCGTTGGGGTTTTGGATCAAGCACGTTGCGGCAGTAGCGCCCCATGCGCACCACCTCCGTTAGGGTTGGGAGTTGAGTTACAGTTTTGGGGTCTCGAGTGGGGTAGTCGGGGTTTTGGATCAGGCATAGCGCCCCCATGCGGGGGGAATTCCCCAGCACGCAGAGTCTGCGTTGAGGTTTTCATGGAGCATACGAGGCGGCAGTAGCGACCCACGCGCGCCACCTGCATGCAGTTTGCATCTGAGCTGGGGTTTTGGGGTCCTGAAGAGGGCAGTCAGCAGGGTTTTGGATCAGGCATAGCGCCCCATGCGCGGGGAATCCCCCAGCACGCAGGTTCTGCGCTAGGGTTTGATATGGAAAGTACTTGGCGCGCGTTGCCGCAGCAGCGCCCCAATGCGCGCCACCTGCAGTAGAGTTGGGAGTTGAGCTAGGGTTTTGGGAGCCGACGTAGGGTGGGCGTCAGGGTTTTGGCGAGCGCGGCAGCGTGAAGACCACCTTCTGGTAAGCGCAAAGTGCGCCCCGCCCGCCCCACCCACTACGGAATTTTGCACTGGGGTTTCACTCAACCTTTGGCAAACAGAGAGCCAGGGTGGAAACGTTGCTTCTCGCCACGTACATTGGGATGGAAGAAGGGGCTGGGCGAGTGCGGCAGCGTGAAACCCGCAGATTTAAACCACAATCTCTTTTGGTCTTGTGTACCGTGCACAGTCCGCCCCACCCACTAGGGCATGTTGCATTAGGGTTGTAGTAAACATTTGGCAAACACCATTACATGGCCCTCTATACACCCCATGCCACTCCATACACCCTCACCTTTGGATGGAAGAAGGGGCTGGGCGAGTGCGGCAGCGTGAACACCGCGTTCTTGAAGCAAACCTTCTTCTGGTCGTGCGCAAAGTGCACCGCCCGCCCCACCCGATGCTGGGTGAGGTTCTGCCATAGGGAGAACAGGGGACCGTCTGGTGCGTTGTCCAATAGGATCACCCGGTGGTTGACCGCCTTGGGGGCTGGGTGCTGGGGCGGGTGGGGCACGCTGCGGGGATAGGGTTGTTTTCAGCAGTGGTTTGGAGGCTATTTGAAGGGTTTCCTGAAGGGTTTTCTAAGGTGCATCACTCCGTGTCGGACCGCTTTGGGGCCACTAATCCAGACCTAGCCGTAAACTCTAAAACATGAACGCTAAAATACAGTACTGTGTTTTTGCAGGTAGTGGGCCATCTGAGTGGCAAAACCACATGCTGCACCCAAAGGTGACGTAATTCAGGGTTCCAGCTGCCTAGTACTTTAGGATTTATGTTTAGGGTTTCAGGGTTCAAAACCTAGGGTTTCCCCACCTGTGGCTGACTTGGTGCATCGCCCCCAGGGTGACGTAATACGAAAACGCCTCGGAGATGGCCTGCAGCACTGTTCCGTCTGGCTTGCGCTTGACCAGCATGGTGGTGGTGTTGGAGGTGGCGTCGCATTTGAGTGAGGTGGCGTCGGGGACCAGGTCAGCCATGCCTGCATATTTAGGGTCTAGGGTTTAGGTGTGTGGTGTTGGAGGTGGCGTCACACTTGAGGGAGTCCGCATCGGGGACCAGGTCAGCCATACCTGAGAATGCAATCTAGGAGTCAGTGGTGCGCACGTAGGATTAGGCACGAAGATTGTACTGGTACCCTGTTCAGGATCGAGGGTTTAGGGTGTGGTATGTAGGGTTGTGGTTGGCAAGCGCCGTGGTGATGTTGAAGGTGGGGTCGGGGACCAGATCAGCCATGCCTGGATGGAGGGTTTAGGGCTCTTGTTTGAGCTAGGAAATACATCCAACCTAAGCAAGCCTTTAGGGTTAGAAGTAGAGGTTTAGGGTATCCTTGCGGCGCACCTGCTGCGCGCACAGATGGCGCAAATACATCCAGGCTCTGGACTGGATTAGGGTTCTGCGCTAGAGAACACATCCACCTAAGCAAGGTTTAGGGTTTGGAGCTAGGGTTTAGGGTAACATTAGAGGCGCACCTGCTGCGCGCACCGATGGCCCGAACACATCCAGGCTCAGCTTGCCTTGAGGGTTCTGGGTTTAGGTTTTAGGGTTTCAAGCTAGGGTTTGGGGTATCCTTGGGGCGAACCTGCTGCGCGCACCGATGGCGGGAACACATCCAGGCTCAGCTTGCTGCTGCCCACTGCCTCACACTGCACGCTGAATGTCACATGCCCGTTGCTATCCATGTCAACCTGCATATTGTTGATGTTGCAGAACTGGTCTGTGGGCGTGTATCCTTTGGCATTGTGGAAACACGTGATTTGGGACAGGCTCTTCTCGCTGCAGTAGGTGGTGTGGTTTTCCTTAAATTCCCGAAACTGGAGGTAGTCTATGGCCTGGCCGCACTTGTAGTCGTACATAAAGGGGTTGATGAGCGCCTGGGGAGGGCAGTAGAGATTTAGAGCGGATTGGATGGTTGTGATGTGCCCATTTGCTTGGATTGGCTTTATAATTACATGTCTGTTCGGTGCGGAAGGTGGCTTGGTGTTTCTCAATTCCTTTCAACTGGAGGCAGTAAATCGCTTGGCCGCACTTGTAATCATCCTTGAAGGGGTTTGGTGAGCGTTAGGAATACCAACAGACCCTCACAACGTGGAACAAGTAGGATATTGATACACTTCAGTGAAAAAGCATATCATTATTAGACACTACAGGGTTTTAGTAGTATTTGGGCCTGCCACATTTGCAGGAAGGGGAAATCAAAAGAGTGGGTGGCAGGATCAAGAGAAATGGCGTGTGGAAAGGCAGTAGAGAGCTGACAGGGGGCCAGGTTCCCACCCCACATGTGGAATGCAATAGCACCAAGCGCCAATATATGCAATGCCACGGACAAACCTAAGGGTTTCCCCAGTCAACTAACATGCACTGATACTGTCCACTCTTCTCAATACAAACCTTAAACCTAAACCCGACGCTCCGATAACACTTCCTCAGAAGTGTACAACCCTGTACTCGCCATTTGACTTAAAAATCCAAAACCTAAACCCTAAACCCCTAAACGTCAAGACCGTCACCCCACGCTTAACCCTAAAACGTAATTATGGAAACCCTAAAACCACCGCACCTGAAGACCCTTCTCTGGGCGCACCACCCTGCGCGCCATCTGGCTCAGAAACCCTACGCGGTACCCTTCTAGGGTCGACAAGGGTTTTTGTGCGGCGCGCCCCGCACTCCTGTTGCTCTGCCTCAGTATAGCCGCCAGCTCTGGCAGCTGGTCCTGTGAATTTAGAAAAAACATCTTTTTTGGTAAGGCATGGATTTATAGTAAAAAGAAAGAAATATTGTGTTGAAATGAAGGGGGATTTAAAATGCACGTTGTCTGCGCACGTTTACGGCAAGAAAGTTGAGGAACCCATGGACCAAGTATGATGGTGGAAAGTTTGCAGCAGCTTGAAAAAACGCGTGCACCTCCTTGAGAGGAGCGGATCTCATGCCCTGGGAGGTATGCACTGGCAAACAGGCGCCCCTAGACTGCAAAGCAAAATGTACAACCGGTGTCCCCACAGCAACCTCAACATGCAGAGAAGGAACATACCTGCTCTTGCAGCATCCTCCTCGTGCGCATCCACCCCTCTTCGTGTCTCCCTACACCCCCTGGGGGTTGGACACCACCAATTGTGATCCCAGACTGGATGCTGTCATCCAAGTGGCCGGTTAACGAAGGTCGCTGATACAAAGAGGAAGCATCACGGGCCGGATGTAGGAGGTCCGAGTGTATGAGGTGGCAGGAGGACAGGAGTATTAGCCACGCAGCTAGCCACGAGGGTCCCTCCATGGTGCAGCTGGGAGCAATACACAGTCCCCGGAACGGATCCGGGACTGCTGGTGACGAAACTGCTGAGGAAGAAGTCTTCTAGTCACTCTCCTTCAAAAGTTCCAGCGTGTTGGGGTGACCGAGCGAGGCATGGAAGCCTGAACCTCCGCTAGTAGCCTAGCCATAGCCCCACTCCCTATCGAATCCGTGCCAGCTAAGCCAAACCTGTACGAATACAAAGCCAGGCACTGGACCAAACGCTCTAGTCAGTCTCTACAGTTTGAAAGAGCCTTTGTGCGTTTCTGCCACTTGCAATTCACTTTCAAAGCGGTGGTTACATCATATGCATGGGATATGGGTCAAGGGGTGACGCCACAATTGCTGCTAAACAGCCTGATCGGTGTCGTTGCAGGCACTGCTGGCAACCTGTTGAGCTTGTTAAACAACAACAAAACGACTGTCTCAAAGAAACAGCGAGAACAGAAGTACAGATGACGAAGTTCCGCCAAAGTCCGTTTTTCTTCCGGGGATTGCCGTGCCGCGTGACAGTCCCGAAGATGAGGCCTTCACTGAGATCCTGAGATGGACCTAGTAGTAGTTAGTAGTTACATGCATTCCAGCAAAATAGCCAGGTTAGCAGTCAGTCTTGCACATGCGGCGCCACGCAGCTCTTTCCTGGCACTGTTTGAACCATCTATTGATCCCACGCG
>JAULBX010015534.1:42148-92054 GCA_032358255.1 Heterotrichella gracilis | reverse complement strand
GGGGAGAGGGGAAGCGAGGGAGACAGGGAGATGGTGGGATGTGAGGGGATGTGCGCAGGTAGGGTTGGGGTGTGTGCAGGGATGGAGGCAGTGGGGGGCTAAGGGTGAAGCAGTGGACGATGTGGCCTGCATGGATGAAGGAGGTGGGGGGTTCAACCGCGTCCCCAGAAACCGAAGAAGTGGGGTGCGGGATGGCAACCGCGTGCGGGGACACTAAATAGGGTTTAGGGCTCAATTAGGTGCCTCCGCACCGTGTGGAGCACGTGCTAGCACAGCATCGTGCCCAGGTCAAACACCGCTGCGGCTAGGGTTTAGGGTTCAAATAGAAGCTTGCCCTACCTGTCTCCACCTCCACAATGTTCACGCTCAGCTCCCCAACAGCAGCCACCGCTAGGTAGCGGCTGTCGTAGCTGAACCCCAGCATGTCCACCTCGTGGTCGGGGTAGGTGAGCACATGCTTGCACAGCATTGTGTCCAGGTCGAATATCGCTACCGTGGCGTCCTCGCCCCCCGAGGCCAGGTAGCGCTGCTTGGGGTCCATGGCCAGGCAGTATGCGGCTGAGGTGTGGCCCTTGAGGGTGTTGGCAAGCTCCATCGAGGGGTAGCGGAGCACCTGGGAGGGGGGTGTTGGAGGGGTGGGTGGTGGGAGGGGTAGCACTAGCGGCGATCATCATTGACAAAACCATCACATATACCACATTCACCGATACAAACCCCACCCATCTCCATGTCCTTACTGCTAAGTACACCAATTATTGGAGAACATATCTCTGATATTAAATCATGGACAATAGGAGATGACAATTCGTCATGATTGTGGATCTACCAGTGGTGATCATTATCTACTACAGATGACGCATACACTGACACTAGCTGATCGTTGCTGACCAATCAGCGAGTGGCGCCTGGTCCTGCCCCACCCCACCCCGCACCCCCCACCCTTCACCCCCACGCACCTCCACCTCCCCTGCTCCAGTGGCCACGTACATTGCCTTCATGTCCTTGGACCAGGCAGCAGCATACACCTGCAGAGGGGGTGAAAGGGGTGGCGGGGTTCAAACGGGGAGGGAATTGCTGCATGGTGCAGATTGGAGAGGGAAAAATGGGCAGGAAAGCAAGGGGAGGTTTGATGATGTAAGATCCCATCCCTCTAAAATATTGGGGACCATCAGGTGGTGTCACACGCAAAGAAGGTAGAACTCAGGGCAAAAATGCGAGCCATCATTTTACGCCCCAGCTGGGCTGCATTTGACACCCTGATACAAGCAGCAAAGTGGAAGCAATCCTCTTGCCCAACAAGAAATCAGGCCATCTATCACATTGTGCATTGTGTTTTGCATTCCCTGCCAGCACCCACGTGCCTCCCGCTCGATAACCATTATCCATCTCACCGTGGTAACTGCATTGCCACCGTGCGGTTCTAGCAAATTGTCAGTATTACCCACGCACCTCCCCTTGTAGCCGGTGCACCTTGGCCACCTTCTCCTTGCGCACGTCAATGAGCGCCACCTCGCGGTTCTTGGTGATGGCGGCCAGGGTGGCCCCATCTGCGCTCCACACCAGCTCCATGATGGGGCTGTCGCTGGGGGCGGGGATGGAGGCGGTGGAGCCGCGCCGCCGGCTGTCCCACAGCCTGCAAGGGGGGTTAGGGTCAGGGGTTGCAGCAGTGTATTGAGCCAAGCAACAAGCTGTTCCAATAGCCTGCTTTGTGTAGGATGTAGGGTTTGTGTGGGTGCAAAGATGATGACCCGTTTGCACTCCACACAAGCTCCATGATGAGGCTGTCACTGCGCGTGGGGATGCAGGCGGTTGAGCCGCGCCGCCCGCTGTCCCACATCCGGCAGGGTGTAGGGTTGTGGAAATTAGGGTAGAGGTATTTGGGATTTGGGGTGTAGAGCTTGTGTGAGGGCGGTGGAGCAGCGTGTGGGGACACAGCTTGCAAAGGTGTAGGGTTGGCGAGGATGCCTTTGTCCCCAGTACCTCAAACCGAAACCCTGTGCATGGGTTTCAAGGTATGCTCACACACAGCATACTGCACCCCACAGCAGTCCTGGCCAGTTGCACCAGTAGCCCATACCCCACACAACCCCTGCAAGTGTTCCTAGGGTTTCTAAAGATTTCTAGGGTTTTCTAGGGTTTTTCAGCCCACCGTATGTTGCGTTCCACGGCTGCGCTTGCCAGCCTGTCTGGCCTATCGGGGTGCCACCGCACGCATTGAAGCTCCGCAGAGTGCCCCGTCAGCTCAGTCTCGGGCTGCTCCTTGGACCGCAGCAGGGAGTTGAGGCTCCACACCTTGATGATGCGGTCCAAGCTGCCTATTGCGTGGGGGAGGGGCAAGGAAAGGGGGGGTGTCGTCAATGGGTGGTGGGTGATGAGAGTTTGATGGATGGGACTGTTGTGGACACTGAGAGGCGGATGACGGGAGTATGCTGGCGGGACCCCCAGGAGGGTGTGTGTGGGTGGGGGGTGGGGGGTGGGAGGGGGGATGTATTGCAGCACCCTATGATGCATGGTGGAATGCAAGAGGATAGGGTGGTTACCCTTTACGCCGACACAGCAGGTAGTGCATGGCGCGTTGGGACTGTGACGGAGGCAAGCACCGCGAACCAAATAAGGTGTGCACCTATGCCCTGTGCATGCGCTGTGCATGCGCCTCACCTGTGGCCATCTTCGAGCCATCGCAATTCCATCCCAGTGTTACTATCTGCAAGGGAGAAGGGGATACCTCAGAACTGCACAGGCCATGCACAGGGCGTGCAGGGTCTTGTGTGGGCTGGGTCAATGGAGGTTGGGTCCAAGAGCATGGACCAAGCTGCAAGTCAGCCTCCAGGCAACGTGTCCTGTTCGGGATACTCGCAACTTAGGTGCAGCCTTCCCATTTGCGGCACGTATCCAACAAGGTATCGTGTTCACGGACGCAAGTGCAGAGGTTAGTTTACTGCCAGGCTCGTACCCGTCTCTTGTGTGCAACGACCTCCTTTATTTTGTACTGCTCGAAGGGCACTTGCGTTTCAACCGTCATCGCGTCCTTTGATGTAGGTTGGGGGGCTAGCAGGGCTCTACCTCACACCCGGCTTGCGACGCATGCATGCATTTTTTATTTTTATGCATGCATTACCATATGCATGCATTACGCATAGGGCCCCAGAGCGCTCCGGCACCGACTGTCAACCCAGCCTAGGTATCGGTTTGCAATACATGCTACAGAAAATTATTGGGTAGCTGTTGTCGATATGGTCCACGTCTCGGTTATGAAACTGCTTAAACGCATGTGGCTCCAGTGCGTGGCCTGCAGCGAACCTTGGAGTGGGTTCTCAACCAAAGGCAGTCCTTCCAACATACACCACGACATTCTGCTGTACACACTTCAAAGCTAGGGTTAAATGTCCATGTACGTATTGCTTCAGTGAGTCGCTTACTGTCTTGTGCCCTGTTGCATTTACTTTGGGCGTGGTGGTCAGTATACGTCACCCTCGACCTCATTGGAAGCATTTTCTTACAGAGCACAGCCATGACACGATTAAGCAGGTTGCGGGCTCTCCTGCACCTGCACCACCCGTTCCCTCAGCCCTTTACCCCTCAGCAGCTACCCTCCTGCCTGCCATCAGCCATGCCATCGCTCCCCCCCATCCTGCTGCACCACCAGCCCGCACTCCGGCACATGTTCCACAGCCACAGCCGGTGTTGGCACCTACAACCCAGGGGCGGCACGTGCTCTCAAGCCCTGCAAACCCTACGAGGGTTTGCGTCCGGCCCCGGCCCGCAGCGGGCGGTGCAGCAGCGCATGATTAAGGAGCAACAGAAAAAGAGCGGGGAGCAGGCGATGTATATGGTGCGTATGTGCACGTGGTACTGCGAATGTACCACGTACCACGTGCACAAACCTATATAGGTACATGGGTGGCGGTGCCAGGTGTTTAAACTGTGGTACTGTGAGTAGGGGTCTTGTACTGTGGTGTGTGTGGTACTCCGATACTGTGTGCACCAATAGCTTCCATGCTGTATCAGTTTGAGCAGGCGCGTGCACACGGCAAAGTGTTTAGGCGCATGAGTAGTGTTGATGAGCATATGGTGCTGTGGTACGTATATGCTATGCAGGTATATATGTGTCCTCACTAGTGTCCCCATGCGCGCACGTCCTGAGCTGCGCAGTTGGGCGCACTAGTCAACAGTTGGAAGGGAAAGCGAGTGGGTCTGGCTGCAAACTACGGCAGGACTGTGAAACCCACGTGGGCTGTGTCTGCAGGTTGCCATCGTGGTCAGCATGGTTGGCCTGACATACGCCTCAGTGCCGCTGTACCGGATGTTCTGTCAGGTGCGGTGCAGTGCCAGGAATAACCCTAACGCAGGGACTTGGGCTGCAGCAAGCATACTGATACGTGTACTTAAGCTCGATGTGGCAGGGGTATTGTAGTGGCCTTGCACCTTTGTCAATGCGTTTTCAATGGCATTGCAAACCCCGTGCATTCAAATGGCATTGCACCCAGTTGCACTGGCAATGAAATCCTTTCCCTGTTTTAAACATGTACCCCGTTAAAAGCATGTCTGTTTTGTGGCGCAGGCAACTGGTTTTGGAGGAACGGTACAACAAGGCCAGGTGGGTACATCAGCGATTGAAACATAGTAGGTTATCTGCCATCTGACCTGCATCCAAATACAAATATGTTTCTGTACCATTTGCCACCTGCACCTAAACGCATTTCTGCGCCATGTATGTATGAACCCTACCAGGAATTGCTCATACCCTGTATCCTAAACCATGCTCTCCCCAACGGACATTGCATGCATTGATCAACGTCGGGCCCTCCAGGTTCAGAATCCTAACCAAACCCTACAACCCTTGCAGAAAGTGGAGGACCGGTTGCGTGAGTCCATGGATGACGTGGAGCTCAACCGCCAGCTGGCAGCGCGGGAGATAACCGTCACTTTCAATGCTGACGTGTCGGACGGCATGCCCTGGAAGTTTGTGCCCCTGCAGCGGAGCGTCAAGGTGAGGGGGGGTAAACCTAGGTTAGGGTCACATGTGCTTAACACCCCCCCAATTATTTACCCTGCCGATTGAAGCCAGACCAGTTCAAGTCAAATCAAGATTCAACTTTGATATCAGGTTCTGCACATTGTAAATCGACCCGCATGTAGATTAACACACGCCTCTACCGGTATTGTTTTCCCCACCAGGTGAAGCCAGGCCAGTCCACGCTTGTGTTTTATGTGGCGCACAACCTGAGCGACAGCGCCATCACAGGGGTATCGACGTACAACGTGGCGCCACAGCAGGCGGGGGTGTATTTTAACAAAATCCAGTGCTTCTGCTTTGAGGTGGGTGTGGCAGGAGGAATTTCAAATACGATCCATTATCATCACATGTGGGGGTGGTGTGTGGAAGTGGGGGGGGGCGGTCGAGCGGGTCTGGGGATTTGATGGAAGAACACGCTGCTCATTCATCAACAGCGTGATGGGTAAGGAACAGAAGGGAGGGAAGGGACTCCAGACCCTAGGAAGTTGCTCACATTAGCTAAAACCAAAAGTGGTGCACCTGGCATCTGCAGACACCTGCACAGGGCCAGAAAGTTGGCAATACAGTACAGATTAGGGCACGGGGCTTGAAAATTTATTTGGGTTTCAAGCCCCATGTCTCTAATCTGTGCTGAGTCATCAATCAATCTGTTCCCTTGAATCCCAGCGCTGAGCTGCTGCTTGTCCCTGGGATGCAGGAGCAGAAGCTGCGCCCCGGAGAAAAAATCGACATGCCCGTGTTCTTCTACATCGACCCCGAGTTTGTGCGCGATGAGCGCCTCAAGGGGGTGAACAACCTGACGCTGTCGTACACCTTCTTCAAGGTGGCTGAAGATGAGGAACCAGGGGAGGTGGCTGCCGAGGTGGAAGGGAGGGTACAGGCAGGGGTGCAGGCAGCGGTGGCGTGATGCAGCTTGTTTCTGAATGGCCCATGCTGTATTGCGGATTGTTGTGGATTGAAAAGGCTGTTGGTTGGGTTGAGGTGGGGGTGACCAGGAGCACGTACAGTTTTCTCATTGGTGGGAACTTCCTCTACTACAGTAATACTCACCCACTTTTCCAATGGACCTTGTACCAATAATGTACCCATTTGACACCCTATTTACCACAAACAATCCCTTACGGGCCACACCAGAAGTTATTTACTACCACCAATGGCATATCATATATGATACATGACCATGCCTGCTGTTGTGTTAGGCTTGCTAAATGTGCCAGTCGAGTCTGAACAACAATATTCCTCACATTAATGCACATTAATGTGAGAAATAGATCACATGATCTATTAGTTTGATTGCAAATCAATGTGGCAAGCCTCTGCTCATTGACATACCATGTAGTCAATTGTTTACATGCATTTGGAACGGAATCCATCAATGCAGCCAGATTAGCAGTCAGTCATGCCGCAAGGCTTATAGGCATATCTATTCCATGGCATGTAATACATCAACATAACGACACAGTTCCCCAGGTGACACGGTAACAGTCAATGTGGCGCACAGCAAAGCAACAGCCATGGGATGCAAACAATTTCTCCTCGACCACGAAAGTAGGTACTGCACGCATGCATGCTGATCACGTGGGATCCAAACATGAATCATGATATATCTCTATTCTCCAGTGAACCTCGGACAAGGATCACCACCAGCCTGCCCCTGCATTCCCTGCCATGTAGCAATGCAAATCTACCAGTGATTGCGCAGCGCAGCCCTTGCATTGGCTTTGAAAACCCCACCCACCCACCCCCTTTCCCCCACGGCTACCTTGCCAGCTCCACCACCATGTCATAAGGGCCTGCCAGCGCATCCGCCCCCCGCGCAGCTTGGATGCGTAATTGACCTGCTCCCTCGTTCCCTCCCTGCCATCCACAACCGTGCATTCCCTGCCATTCCCTGCCATCCCCCGGCATTCCCTGCCATCCACAACCGCGCCTACAGACGTACGCGCGCAGCGCAGCAACCCCCCTTTCCTACATTGCATCCTCCCCCCCTGCACCCTCCTGTTGAAGTACCGCTACCGCTTCAACCCTGCCATCTTTTGCCTGAGGGCCGCCAGCGCATCCGGCCCAGACGCCTCCCTCCCCAGCGCAGCGGGTATGACCACTAGCCTGCCCCTCCCCTTGCTCTTGGCGCCCTTGCTCCCCCCTGCCGCCATGGCCTTGTGCAGCGCTGCGGCCTGTGCCTTGTGGAGCTTCTGCTTCTTGGCCTGCAGTGGAAACCAGTCGAGTTGTAAATTGTTGCGCGCACATAATACATTGTGTCACATCTACTTAGTTAGCTACTTGCGTTGCAGCAATACAGCCAGATTAGCTGTCACCCTTGCACATGCGGCGCCGAGCAGGGCACTTAACAGGTGCACAGTGCAATTGAATTGTACCACAATCAGCCACAACCACCACCTTAACCTTGGTCAGGCACAAGACGGAACCACAGCAGTGCCATATGGCAACCACATGGACACCACAATGTGGTGCAGCCAAGGGGTACTGTACCCAGCAACCCCCCAGCGAGCCCCACAGCAGCGCCGCTTCCTTACCATTTTCACTTTCTTCTTTTCCACCCCTGCCTTGGCTTCAGCCTGGCTGGTTGCCCTGTGCTGGGCACGAGCCACAACCTGCAAAGGGGAAAATACAAGACATATCTCAGAGTGTTATGAATTATATAATAAATGCTATGTGCTATTTGGATGAACCATGCGCACATTTCGGGCGCAGCAAATCCAACCTCGGGAATGCCTCCAATACCTCGTGCAAGAGCAATACCCACCGTTTATGCCAAAAAGTGCCAATAACGTACGGTAATCTCAATCCCAAGTGCAATAACAGAATACCGCAGAGGAATGCCCACCTGGTTCATGGCCTCGCCACCAACGATTTCCTCCCCTGACCCGCCCGCCACAGCTGCCTTACCCCCCCCTGCACCCTGGCCGCCCGTGAAGAACTTGGGGCTGTAGCGAGCCTGTAAATGGGGAGGAAAGGGGGTATATGATTTGCGAATGAAGGGGATGAGCCAGGGTGCCTTGCAGGGTTTCTTCGGGTGTGCTTGGGCAGGAAGAAACCCTTACATGCAGCGGCGCACACATGCAAGAAGCCCTAGGGTTATATTAGGGGTTTTGTCAAGGGTTTTCCCATCTGCAGCAGCTGCACCCGTGACCACGCACCTAAAAAGCCCGCGAGAGGGTTTCATTAGGGGTTTTGTTAGGGTTTCCTCCCACCTGCAGCGGCTGCGCCAGCCTGTGCGCCAGCTGTTGCTGCAGCTGTGCCAGCACCACCTCCTCGTCCTCCCCTCGCCCCTCCTTCACCAAACCCTTCCTCCCCTTGCGGTGCTTCTTGCTGTTCATCTGGGGCCGGGGAGAGGAGGGAGTTGAGCGTCAAGGGAGGATATGCACAAAACGTGCACACCATCATGCCGGGCACACGCAAAATAGGATATGGGCACCAAAAACAACGCACTTCAGTATTTTATTCTCTATCTTTGCGTCCACCAATAACAAAGTATCAAAAATGCAGAGATAAGAAGTTAGTAATACAATTCCAATAGGTACCGTAAAATCCTTCCCCAAAACCCCACCAGCTCCTTTGTCTGACTCGCTCCAGCTCCAACTCCGCAGCCTGCCACACCAGGCACTGAAGCCCTATCCTAACTCCTAACCCTCCCGAAACCCTAACCCAAACCCCTCCCCACCTGGCCTATGTCACATTCGCTGAGCCTCTGCCTGCACCACCAATTTCCTGACCCTATCAAAACCCTACCAAAAACCCTACCCCAGACCTCGCCACACCTGCTCTATGTCGGACTCGCTGAGGTCCAGCTCCAGCTCCTCTGCCTGGCACACCAACTCCTAAAACCCCACCCAAAACCTACCCACACCCCACCCAATCCCCACCTGCTCTATGTCAGACTCGCTGAGGTCCAGCTCCAGCTCCTCTGCCTGGCGCAGCGCCCAGCTCCTATTGGCCTTGGCCTTGGCATGGCGGCGGGACAGGTCGTCGCACCGCACAGCCAGGCGCACACGCTCGCGCGCCTCGGGCAGGAGGGAGGTGTCTACAGGGAACTCGGGGGGCATGTCCCTGCGTGGTTAGGGTAAGGGTTAGGGTATGTGGAGGCTGAGTTACAGGGGCCGCTGCCCCTGTTGGGGTTGGTTGCGGGCAGGAGTGGGGTAGGATCAGGGTTGGGGTGCACAAAGGACTCATACAGGCGGAGTATGTTACAAGTGGACCTATCTAGTACCTATGATAATTCTAGGTTTTGATGGTTAACCATGGCCACATTGGGTACGGCATTCCCAAATTTAAGGGTTGTAGAATAAGTAGGCTTCTAGGGTTTTGTGGCTTTCCAGGGTTCTTTGGTGTATAGCGATTGCGGCCCCCCAAAGAAAAACAACCCATCCCACCCCTCGCACCTCTGCATTGCCCTCATCAGCGCCAGGAATCTCGTGCTGTCCTTGGGGCTGACCAGCGCCACGTTCAGCCCCTCACCTGCACCCCACCTGCCTGTGCGCCCACTGCGGTGCACGTAGGTGTCCACACTGGCAGGCAGCTGGTAGTGGATCACGCACCGCACACCCTGCACGACAGGGTTTTTGGTTAGGGCTTTATTTGGGGTTTGTGTAGGGTTTATGTCCACATTGGCGGGCAGCTGGTAGTGGATCACGCACCGGACACCCTGCACGATAGGGTTTTGGTTGGGTTTTATGAGGGATTTGTGCGCTGGAATAAGGGGTCGTGATTGTGTGGGGTTTGTATGGATCAGGCAACTCACATCCTGCATATGTGGATTGCGACTAGGGTACTGTCACACATCCCCCACCACAACCGCCCTCTACCTTCACATCCACCCCACCACCTCCCCCAAACCCGCCCACCACCCACCTTCACATCCAGGCCCCTGGCCGCAACATCACTCGCCACCAGCACCGCATCCTCCCCCTTGCGGAACCGATCCAGTGCCGCCAGACGCTGCCGCTGCTGCATGGATGCGTGCAGCGGCTGGCAGTTGAGGCCCAAACCCTTAAGGAGGGCTCCTAAGCGCCTGATGGATGAGATGGCGTTGGCAAACACGATGGTGCGGCCAGGGTGGCGCGATAGGAGGTAGTAGAGCAGGGCGTCTCGCTCCTCCTCGGGGCACTGGAGCCAGGATTCTTGGACCTGGGGAGGAATTGTCAAGGGTTTTGTCAAGAGGTTACCGAGAATCTTATAGTTTTACAAAAGACTCAATGATATGGTATCATGCGTACCAAGAAGAACCAAATGACGCAGTCTGTGCAAGCTTGACCGCTCTTCTGGCACTGAACCCCTACTGAGCAGGCCCAACATTGGGGTTTTCTCAAATTTTCTAGGGTTTCATAGGGTTTCCTCACCGCGTCCGCCACCTTGCGCTCCGAGGTGAGGTCCACGATCCTGGGTTTACCCCGGAAGGGTATTTTCTCCATCAAATGCTCCAGCGTGGCACCCCCCGAGGCACCCCCGGTACCCTGGCGGACCCTCTTTTTCAACCCATCGGGGAGCGTTAGGGTTGCGGAAAACACAAAGGTCTGCATCAGCCTCCCCTTGCCAAGCACCTGCTTGCCCCTCTTCCCCCCACCGGTGGGGTGCTGGGGCGCCTCAGCACCAGCCGGTGGCCCAGCACCCTCTTCTGCACCCTCCTCGGCACCCTCCTCAGCCTGTGTTGGGGCGTCGGGCTGGTGCTGGTGGAGTGGCTGTGGGAGCATGTGCATGCGCACTAGCTCCACAATGGAGGTGAGCTCCTGAGACAGAGTGGAATTAAGGGTTTGGAAATGCTACCACAAATAGGGGTTTGATGAGGGCTTTACAATGTTAGGAAAGCTGAAAATATGTTATAACAAACTCATAGGCCACGGAAGACAAATACAATTTTACTAAACTATTGCTACCATATACACAACCACTCAAACCAACAGCACCAAAACAAACAAGAAGTGCCCCATGCTGCAAGTTGCTGCAAACAGCCTGCAACATCCCCACCCCACCCACCTGGAAGTGCCCCTGCTGCACCATCCTGTCGGCTTCATCCAGTACAAAGAAGTCAAGCTGGGACAGATCCGACAAGTGGCGATCACCTGCGTGGCACAGCACATCTTCAAAGGCCAAAGAAGACGACCAGGAAACATAAACTGTGTACGTGCACACATGAACCACACGCACACGACGACATACTTAAACCCCGCCCCTAACCCCACAACCCACACCCACTGCACACCCCACTCACCCTCGTCCCTCATGAGCGCCCACACTCTGCCCGGCGTGGCCACCACCACTTGCCGGCACTTGGCCAGCAGGTGGTGCAACTTCTGGGGAAATGACAACACACTGCCAATTTACCCCCCACACACATCCCCACCGCCCCACACAGACATAATTTTTATCATATAAAAACTCAGACTCACCCTCGTCCCTCATCAGCGCCCACACTCTGCCTGGTGTGGCTACCACCACCTGGGGGCACTTTGCCAGTAGCCGCTGCTGCTTCTGAGGGGAGATTCCGCCCACGATTGGCACCACCCATATGCCGCAGGGCTGGGCCACGGCAGACAGGTGGCTGCACACCTGCATGGCAAGCTCCCTGCGGACGATAGGATATGGGTTAGGGTCTGATTAGGGTCAGAAGTAGGTTTTGGGTCAGCTTTAGGTTTGATTTGACTTCCGGCTGCGTGATTGCAAGCTGTGGCAAACGCAATTATGCGAGGAGATGGGGGAGCCAGGGGGGAAGATCTAAATACTACAGGAAAGGATCTGGAGTTTAAGGGTACATGGGGTGTTCATGTACCTCGTGGGCGCCAGGATGAGAGCCCGCAGCTTCCCGCCTTTCTCCCCTTGACCCTCCCCCGCCATGTGGCGCTCAGCCAGCAGATGCTGCAGGATGGGCAGGCCGAAGGCTAGGGTTTTGCCGGAACCCTACGGGTCAAGCGGGTCAAGCGCTCTGTCAGAAATGGAAGGCACGAGGCTCATGGAATGCAAAGCAACATGCACACTCTTGCACACAGTGGTGCATCTTCTGACCCTAACTGTGATGGGAGGTCCATGTCCCATTGTCCCATGATGAGGCATGTGATAGGCGTTGACGCACAGTGACTACTCAGCAATGAGCGGTGATGCAGTTAACAACGCGTACCCCTATGTTATTCAAAAAAATGATGACGGATACACAATGCCCATGACCTTCTAGTTATTGCACCACAGATGAGCACATGTAGGGTGTGTGCTAGGGTTTAGAGTACCGTTTGCGCCGCCCCGATGATGTCCTGCCTGCCCTTGATGGCAGGCGCCATGCACTCCCGCTGGATGGGGGTTGGCTCGGCAAACCCTAGGGTACTCAGCGCCCCCGTGATGGCTGGGTCAAGCTCAAACGGCAGCCAAGCGCTCACATCTGCCACTGGAACTGGTTTCTCCCCTGCCTGCTGTCCAGCTGGTACTTTGCTGTTTGCTGCCTTGCCTGACTTCTTGCCACCTGGGGCGGCCGCGCCGGCTGAGCCTCCTTTGCCTGCTTCCCCTTTCCCCTTCTTGGCGGCAGCTTTCTCCTTCTTTTTTGCGTCCTGCTTGTCGCTCTTCTGCTTCTTCTTCAGGCGCTGGTTCTCCGCCTCGAGCTTTGCCAGCCGAGCTTTCAGCTGCTCAACATCGCCCTCATCCCCCTCCCCACCAGCAGGCGCCTCCCCCTTGCCACCAGCAGGCACCTCCCCATCCCCTCGCTTCCGCTTCCCGTCCTTTTTCTCCTTCTTGGTCTTCGTCCCCTTTCCCTTACCATCAGCCGCAGCCCCAGCAGCCGATATGGGTGCGTCTGGCTTGACTAGCCCGCCTATAGGTCCCTCCAATTGCAAGCCACCAAGCACAACAGGGTCGTCCAACACTTCGAGCCCGAAAAAGCCGCCCTCTGTGGCGCCAACTAGGAACTCTTCGCCCACATCCACCGGCTTCCAGCCGCCGACGCCGTCCCAGAAGTCCGTAGGGCTGCCGCTTTTTGTCTTCTTTCGAGGTTTCTTGCCTTCTGCCATGGTGGCTCAATATGCATGCATGTGCCAAAGGCCCACAGGTGCGTTGCAGGCAACGCCTGAGAGTTAGTCACACTGGTTTTGTTCTAGTTGTATACCTAAAGTGTGGTGTTGCCAAGCGGGGTGAAGCAAAACACGTTGCTTTGCTGCTAGCAAGTGGCTTGCAGGGGTTGTATATTGCTGGGGCGTGCCTGCTATCAGAAGCGTAACTGAGCGAAAGGAGTGTGTCAGGCCGCAAAATACACACACTAGTGTAGCACACAACACACCAGGCTACCTAGTGAACGATGTTTGATGACAAAACAGTGCAAACAGTGCACGGCGGCTTCAGCAAGCAGTAAACTGCAGCAGCATTGTGGGCCTGCCGCGTGGCCACTCTGTTGCCCGCTGATGCACTTGGGTGCAACGCCAAACACATATCAAAAGGTGCAGCCACCCTCCGTCAAAGTTGACAGTGGGACTGGTATAAACGAGACGAATCATTGCACTTCGTCAAGGATAGGTATAGTACCAATACAATAGCAACCATCGGCCATAGGCCCAGACACAAACTTGTGGTGTGTGGCTATCGACCAGCTTTTCTCCCCACACCGGCCTTGAGCAACACTAAAAGTCGCGCCATGCGTAGATAGCTCAACTTTGATCGCTCTACACTGTGTAAAACATACGGCTGTCGAGCCCGCAATTCTGGGCGCAAGTCCTCAACCCTACTACAATGGCGAACCCGGCGCTATGCAGAGTACCCGCTGGCTCGTCACGGGGACCAGCACCTTTTGCAGGGAAACCGAAACCATCTTGCTCTAGGCGCGGTGCAGTCCAGGTGAGGTTACTAATACATGTAAGTGCGTGCATCTACGCTCAGTCATATGCATGCATATGGACGCCCATCAGGGTGGCGTGATGGCATGCTGGGTACAGTGCAACTTCATATGTGGCATGCTTCCACTGTTAAGACCAAGCAGGGAATCACCTCACAAACCATACCAATATATGCATCTAATACCGCCCTCAAATAGTGCAACACCGCCCCCCTCCCCTCCAGCAACCAACCCTCCAATTCTCCCGCGTTTGCCTCAGACCTCATGCAGCACCCCAAGCTCCACCAGCCAGTCCCTGCCACCTGGCGCCGCCACACGCCGCCAAGTCATTACTCACACGCCCCTCCTCGCCCTCGTGGCAACCCTAGGGCTTCCCACCCTGCCAGCGCGGGCAGGGGAGTTCACCCTGGAACAGGTGACCCCGCCAGTGGCCCCCGCAGGGCCCCTCACGGACCGGGAGCAGAGCATCATCGATGTTTTTGAGAGGAACACCTACTCCGTGGTCAACATCTTTGACGTCACCATACAGGTATGATTGGACCCCTGACCCCTGCATGGTACAGACCCTTCATCCATTTTCCTATTCAGGGTGCAGCAATACTTTTACATTGGAAAGCTTGAATGTACGCTTAAACAGCATGCGGGGGACATTCGACGTGATCATTCTCAATATACCCCGCATCCTGCATCAACCATGTTTCAGCATCAGGCAATCCCTGGACTGCGTGACCTCCTGCCCTTGCACATCCCCACCCTTTGAACCCTTCAACAAACCCTTGAAAAACCCTTGGACACCCGTCATCCTTACATCCTACACCACAGGGGCGCGGCTCCGGCAACGGCCAGACTGTGGAAGTCCCCGAGGGCAATGGCACGGGGTTTGTGTGGGATTCCAGCGGCAACATCGTCACCAACTACCACGTGATTGGCAGCTACCTCAAGGGCCTCAACCCAGCACTCATCAGGAAGCCGGGGCTCAAGGCGGCGCGCGTCACATTGCTAGGTAGGGTCCCCGCCTGCATTTTTGACAAGCAATCACCGGCTGTTTTTGTTTTGGGGATGTGATTGCATTTGCAAATCACAGCGAGTAAGTGTGTGATTGCCTCAATCAAAGTTGGATGGCCATCTTGTGCCAACAAACTGAGCAAATGGTGGCATACCAGTTGCAGCTCTACACAGCGCCAACAGCGCAACATCATCGCCCCTCAGCAAGAAGCCACTCACCTTGGCAATCAAATCTTGAGTTCCAAACCCCAGTTTATGCCACATTTGCTTGTCTTCGAATTGAACTTCCCTGCTTGTTTTCCCCAGGCACCGATGGCCTGCAGCGCACCTATTTGGCTGAGCTGGTGGGTGCCGACAAGGCCAAGGACCTGGCTGTGCTCAGGGTGTCGGCGCCGGAGGTGGGTGGCGGGCGTGGTGGGTGGTGCTGACGAGCATGTGACTTGCAGTAGTTGGATTGCGGGTTGGATGTGCCATTTTGTCCATTGAGTCCAAAGTGGTAAACTGAAACTAGCACTAGGTGTCCAGGTGGGCCTTGTATGTGGCTCACAACTCCACCATACCACAGACACGCATGCTTGCGTCCAACCTCCCCTCCCTCCTCTCAATGGCTGTGTGTAGCTTGTCAACAAGCCGTTGTCCTTAGAAATCTGCCTGGTCACAAGCAAGGCTCAAGCTCAAGATGTATCGCCACCCGGTGCAGAACGAGCTGCGGCCAGTGGTGCTCAGTGACAGCACAGCAGTGCGCGTGGGGCAGCAGGTGCTGGCCATCGGCAACCCCTTTGGCTTTGACCACACCCTGACGACGGGGGTGGTGAGCGGGCTGGGCAGGGGCATTCAGAGCAGGACAGGCACGCTCATCACAGGTATGTGGGCGTAGACTGCCTTGTGCTGGTGGAGAGAGGGTTATGAATGGGCCAGGTTTGCCGCGTGTCCCCAAAAAGGTGTGTCACATACATCCTGCGCTTTGATACCATATTTGCGGACCCCAAATGGGCTGCGTCCACCGATAGTGGCCACGCGCCATTCCTTGTTGTCTTTCGAAGGTTCACACTCCGCTTCAAAGGGCCAGCCCAGCTTCAGCGCATGCATGCCATCCATGTTTGGTCACGCCGCACACCCCTTGCGCAGGTGGCATACAGACTGATGCCGCCATCAACCCTGGCAACAGCGGCGGGCCCCTGCTGGACTCCAAGGGCAACTTGATAGGGGTCAACACCGCTATCTTCACCCCCACGGGCACCTCGGCTGGGGTGGGGTTTGCCATCCCCGCAGATACTGTGCGCCGCGTGGTGCCGCAGCTCATTGAGTTTGGAAAGGTGGTGCGCCCGGCGCTCAATATTCAGGTAGGGGAGAACCTAGTGCAGGGTTTTGAGCCCTGTGGTACGTGGCACTGCCTGCAAGGATCCAGCTGTGCCAGGTTGTGGCATGCAGGCAATGGAGGCCACCATGATATCATCATGATAGATGCTTTGTGTGCTGTTTTGCACTTGATGTAGATTTACAGACAAAAGGTGTTGTCACAAACTGGGCATCACTAGGTTTATGGGTGTGCGAGCTGAGGTTCAGGCACACACCATTGACGAGTTCTGCTTATTAAAACATACCCCTTGCCATTGGGGTGTAGTTGCCATTCATGCGCCGCCATGAGAATGCCCTATATGCCGTTGCCGGCAGTGATGTGATGGGGGGTGACACCTGGCATGTGTGTACAGGTGGCGACAGACCAGGTGGCCAAGTCTCTCAAGGTCACCACCGGCGCCCTGGTGCAAAGCCTAGACTCCAACAGCGCGGCGGCCAAAGCAGGTTTGTTGGGGACCCGCAGGGGCCTAACGGGGATTATTACCGGGGATGTGATTGTGGGGATTGATGGCACGCCCGTGCGGAAGTTTGCGGATCTGCAGGAGGTGTTGGATGAGCGGGTGGTGGGTGACACAGTGGTGCTGAAGGTGGTGAGGGGTGTTGGGGAGGCAGGGGAGCAGACAGTGGAGCTGAAGGTAACCCTGGAGGAGGCCAAGGGGTGAGAGCATCTTCAAAGAATTATTGCAACAAATATTGCTGCCCTGAGGGGAAGTGTGGGAGCGGGGCAGGGACGGTTCGACTAACTCGTACATTGTTTGCTAACCTGTTGGGCTTTTTGTTGAGGAAAACTGAATGAATGCCATTTGGGGCATTTTTGGGACCGCTGTGTAATAACGATGTGGAACAGTGGAGCAAGTGCCAAGGACCTACGTGCCACATGTCATGGGTGGATGGCATTGCACCGCTCACAATTTGCTACAGCTACAACATGTTGTGCACTCGATAGGACTGTGGCTGTTGGGTACGATAGTGGTGGCTTTGGGACTCAGTCTGGTTTTAAACCCAAAGGGAAACCCTCCTAGAAGATGGCACCGAAACCCTACTTGTCAATACCCTAGGGTAAGTTTTTTGAAGGAGAAACCCTCGTCCGTGTTGAGCTGGACCGGGTCCCAACGCTTTTTGTGATGACGTGGACCGGAGCGCCACGTTGCTGCAGGAAGTGCACAGAGTTGCAGAGTGTTCGCGAACGTATCGATGCACCCAAACGCCCAGAGCACATCAAAAGGGTGCACAGCATATATTTTTGTCATATTAGTCGGGACTGCGTTCGAGCAGCATTGTGGGCAGTTTGGTTTTGCAGCAGGTTTGTTGCATCGCTCCATCATTAGGATACAGCCGACAGCCATGAGGCGAACGGCAGCACTCCTGGTGCTGGCCTGCGTAATCGGCGCAGCAACCGCCAAGGTATACTTCGAGGAGAAGTTCGATGGTGAGTTGTGTATTCATCGCTGCATTCTTGGCTTCTTGAGGGTCCCACTTCGAACCAGTGGCGGTGTCTGATCAGCCTGCACTGCATGCAGACTCGTGGGAGAAGCGGTGGAAGAAGTCCGACTGGAAGGTGAAGGAGGGCGAGGCTGGTGACTGGATTCACACGGCGGGCGACTGGTATGGCGATGCAGAGGCAGATAAGGGCATCAAGACCTCGCCTGATGCCCGGTTTTACTCGGTCTACTCCGAGTTTGATGAGTTCAGCAACAAGGGCAAGGACTTGGTGCTGCAGGTGGGTGTGCGTTCAAACAGCTGCAATTCAAACAACTACTGTCTGTTGCTGTTCTTTGACCATACAAGCTAACTACGTTCTCCCTCTGCAGTTCTCAGCAAAGCACGAGCAGAAGCTGGACTGCGGTGGTGGCTACATCAAGTTGGTGCCCGGGTAAGAAAACATGATCCACTGCCCATTGCTAGATCTCACGTATGGTAGGGCTTCCCTATCAATACCTGCTAACTTTTCATATCTGTGCTCTGATCAGTGGCGTCGACATCGAGAGCTTTGGTGGCTCCACCCCATACAGCATCATGTTTGGGCCAGACATCTGTGGCTTCAGCACAAGGAAGGTGCACGTCATCCTGACCCGTGACGAGACCAACCACTTGATCAAGAAGAACATCCCCTGCGAGACCGACGAGTTGACGCACGTCTACACGCTCATCTTGCACTCCAACAACACCTACAAGGTGAGGGCAGTATGATGTGCTGGCAGCTTTCAAATCACGCCTTGCACACCTGCAACGCACCTGCTCACTTCAAACTAACCTGCCCAGGTGCTGATTGACAACGAGCAAAAGGAGGAGGGCAGCTTGTACGAGGACTGGGATATCTTGAAGCCCAAAACCATCAAGGTAAACTACACTTCACTTCCCGGGCTGTTTCGCCATCAAAAAAGCGGAAGTGAATAGGCTTCCATCCTATGTAATGCTAGGAAGCCTATTCACTTCCTATAGGTGAAGTAGCTAGCCTGCAGGAATTCTATAATTAAAGATGGAGGGTTCTTCCCACTTTCGCTGCTACTAGAGCATGCCCAAGCGCTTTGCATACCAACTTTTGTTGTACGCATCATCAACTTAATAAGTGCCCACTAGGATGTATATCCTTTACAGCTCACTATCCGCGAATTGAAGGATGCCATGTCATGAACCCTGGGGAACCAGATCACCACCCTCCCACACAACCGCCAACCCAATCGCCCATCACAACCAGCACCCCGCCACCTCCCACGCCCACCTCCCACGCCCACCTCACCCTCCCAAACCAGGCCCCAATCCCCACCCACCCCTTGCAGGACCCTGATGCGGTGAAGCCCGAGGACTGGGATGAGCGCGCACAGATCGAGGACCCTGAGGACAAGAAGCCCGATGGCTATGACGACATCCCTGAGTACCTGCCCGACCCCGAGGCCAAGAAGCCCGAGGACTGGAGCGACGAGGACGACGGCGAGTGGGAGCCACCCACCACCAAGAACCCCGAGTTCAAGGGTACGGCGAGGGTGTGGCGAGGGTATGCCTAGGGTTGATGGAGGCGGTGCAGGGTGGCGAGCAGCACTTGCGTGGCTGGCGTGCGGCATGGTCACCTTGCGCCAAACGGTGCATTGGGGAATTGTGCGCTTGGGAGCTGCGCATGCTGTTGCAAGTGCTGGTGGCGGAAATGCCCGTCTCAGCGTGTTGCTGACATGTCAAATGCGCCATCCTGGATAGTAGCAGGCATGGCAGTCATATGCAGCTGCAGCTCATAGCATTGCGCCATTATGTTCATCACATCACAAGGCTCCAAATGCATGGCTACCATTCTGACAGACACCCACACCCGAGCTGCACCCAGCCATCACCTCCCACTGCACCCCACCCTCCTAACCCCCTCCCGCCCCCCTGCCGCAGGCGAGTGGAGCCCCAAGATGATTGACAACCCCGCCTACAAGGGCATCTGGGTGGCCCCCGACATCCCCAACCCCGAGTACGTGCACCAGGACGACCTCTACTCCTTCCCCTCCCTCAAGTACGTGGGCTTTGAGCTGTGGCAGGTGAAGGCCGGGTCCATCTTCGACAACGTGCTGGTCACGGATGACGTGGCGTACGCGCGCCAGTTTGCCGAGGACACCTGGGGCAAGAACAAGGCCGGCGAGAAGGCCATGTACGACAAGGTGCAGGAGGAGCGCAAGGCAAAGGAGGAGGCGGAGAAGGAGAAGGTGAGGGAGGGTTGGGGCCTTTAAGGGTTTAGGGTTCAGGTTTGGGAGGGGGCCAATCGTGGTGACGTTGGGAGGGGGGCGGCAGGCGATGGGGAAATACGTTGGCAGTGCATTGTCCTCCTCCATGCGCACACGTCGCTCATCGGGCTGCACACGGTCGTTCTCATGAGAGTTCGCACTGAGGTGGTTGTATACCCTTGGTGGCACGCCTGAGGCGGCTACGGTTTCTGCTATGCCCTTGAGTTCCACACTTTTTGGTGCCTAGCCAGCTGAACAACCTGTGTATTATGCATGGACTGTCATTTAGTGGGCGTTTCCTTTTCGCCCTTCCTTTCTCACGTGATGCATCTATCCTTGCCGTCTAGGAAAACCCTAAAACCCTAATCTGTGTTGCTTCCTGTCTGCGCAGGAGGACGAGACCAAGGGCTCCACAGAGGAGGATGAGGACTATGATGAGGAGGGGGGCCCAGCCGACTTTGGGGCACCTATGGACGGCAAGGACGAGCTGTGAGCGCGTCACTTTGGGGCAAATGGGGAGGGCAGGGAGCGCGGCAGATGGCACATCGTGGTTTGAAAGAGCTGCAGCGGCCTTTTTTTATTATTGTGTTCTGTTTCGCCACCTAGCGGGCAGCAGGGATGCGCAACAGGTGTGAGCACGCCACTTGGCAGCTGTATGGGAGGGCGGTGAGCATGGCATGTGCATGAGTGGTATGGGTGTGCAATGTTGTTTTAGTTCGGACCCTATTCATGGTGCGCGGACGGTTGGCAGGGGACGCAGGGCAGCTGGCAAGGCATGGCAGGTGCAAAAGGGCCATTTTGGGGCATCAGGGGAAGAGGCACTTTTTGCACTGGCGTTCTGAGCAACCAGGTCATTTTTTAAAGGGATAACAGAGTCAGTGGCATGATATATGGGGGTGCACTAGAGGTCTGTCGCAGTGTGCCAGTAGTGCCAGTTCAAGTTTGCTCAGCGTGTAAGGCTTTGGCCTTCACGCCAACCAACCACCACTTTTGCTTCTCAGCGCGCAGTCCACTAAACTTCTTAGTACTGGTATCAGTTGGGCTTCACCTGGTGTCCATGATGCTTCTGTAACTTATGTCACCTCTCTCACAACTGCTCACACGCAGCTTGCGTACTTGGCACTGACTCGTGTGTCGCAAACTGACTGAGACTACCAGTGGGAGGGTATACCCATTGGGATGCAAGTGACTGGCCCCCAGGGCGATTCATTTGCAGTGACTCGGATGGCACCCTGGCAACGTGGCTCAAATTCAATTTTCAAATCAAGCATAATGCTCTGCAGCTTGCCGCGGCTGTGATCCATGCCTTGCCCGTTGTGACTTCTGTGAAGTGCATGCATCGGCCAAACTGCAAAACTGGCTAACCTAAAAAAAGGCCTTGGGTTGCCGCATGCAGTCCCACTCAGTATTGTGTGCATCTGCAACGGTACAGCCAGTATGCAGCAACGCACAGACTGAACATCACCGGAAACGCTGCCCACTTTGACTGCAGTTAGATGCATAATGAAACCGAAACCGACGATGCATGCATGCAGACTTTTGAACTCTTGAACAACGGACAGTTGCCAAGGCAGGCACATCACGCAAGGTGAAGAAGTTTACTTTGCACTTATCGGAATAATGTATCACTCCACACTCTGTTTGCGTTGTTGGTGGGTTTGGTCCTCGCAAAGGTTGGAAGATGTTATTTGAACGGCGGCACTCCATATTGCTAGATGAGGCTGTCATATCTATATATTGTAGGGTTGTGGGCACTTGCAACTAGTGACCCAACTCTCGTTGAGTACGTTAAAAGTGTGAAGCACTTGCGATCCTGGTGCTGTTGGAACCCGAAGCACCATCACAGTGAACACCCAGATGCCATGCAGATGGCCAAGTATAACCTGAAGTGCTGGGTATACTACTGTATTCATGGACAGCCAGATGCTCTCACTGAGAGTCTCAGTCTATGCTCCCCCGCCACTACCTCCTAGGCTCACCAGTCTTGTTATGGTGGTTTATGAAAGGTGCGTTTCCATACACAACATCACTGCATGCATAGCCAAGTTTCCTGCCCCGCTTGGTGAAAGGTGTGGCAATAAACAAGCTATTCACACTAGATATATTCAATTACCACCACTGAAACTGGTGCGATCTTGGCTTTTGTATTCTACCGTTTCTGATTGTGCACTGACGCCATTGGCAACGGAAGGCACAGGTCTGCACCTGGGTGGTTACACCTATCAACAAACCGTAGCACTAGCGCAGATGCATCTGTACACTTGAATGCCCTCCTGCAACCCTAAACCCTTCCTGTTCCTGATGCATCTTTGTCATTATTGTGCAGGTAAACCCCTGCAAGAAGCAGCTCCAGCCTTGGGTCAACGGGTATACGCCACCACTGCTGCGCGGTGCCATCAGCGGTTCACTTCTAACGTTGAACATCAAACCAGACCAGTCCCTACCCAATACGTGCACCCGCCCGCTAAAACGGTTGGCCTGGACTCATGGCTTCCTCAGCCCCGCAAGCCCCTCCCTCCCCAGCAAAGCAGTCAACAGCAGAGCAGCAGCTCCAGCAAGAGATACTGGCTGCAGTCCGGGACAACCTTCGCTCACCATCCTATGACGACGTCGGCTTCACTTGCAAGGACGGCGTCAAGGTGCCCGCCAACAGGGCGTTCCTGGCAGCACGGTGCCCCTACTTTGAGCGCCTGTTGTTTGGAGGCATGAGGGAGACTGGCATGAGCGAGATACCCCTGCCAAAGGCATCCAGCAGCGCTTTCAAGCTGGTGCTGGACTTGCTCTACACAGGGAAAGTGGACGACATCCAGGCTGATGGCACTGCTGTGGAGGCACACTGCTTGGCATCACAGTACGGCATCGACACAGTGTGCAGGGCGATTGAGCATGCTATCGCCAAGCTTGTGACACCAGCCACAGTTGGGATAGTGCTGACAGCTGCAGTGGAGCGCCAGGCAGAGCTGTTGCAGACCGTTGCACTCAAAGCCATCCAAACCATGGACAGCGGTGCAGTCACGTTCACCGGATTTACCATGGCAGCCCTCCCCTGGTTGTTGCAAGAAGAGCGTGCAGTGACATTGCCCATGACCCAGGAGCAGGTGGTGGTGCAGTTGATACAGTGGGGCAGGGAACAGATTAAACGCAAGCGAGATGCTGAGGAACCTGCAAGTGGGTCACAATCAGCTATGGCGCAGCTGCTGGAGCCCCTATGGGATCTGGTAGACTTCATGCAAGTGCCGCCACGGGTGGTGGAGGAGCAGCTGGAGGCAAAATGCCTCCTGAGCCGGGAGCAACTCCTGCACGTGTACAAGCAGCAGGCAATGGCAGTTGCGCAGGATGCCGATGATCTCCTGGGACATGGCGCAATTCTTGGCAAAGGAGGGAACGGAACAAATGTGACGGTGGTACGGCAAGCGCCCTCTGCACAGCACTGCTCAGCAAGGGGGAGGCGCGCCATCACAAGCGGGGTGCATGCCTGGGAGTACACCTTCACGCTTGGCTCATCCTCAGAGGGCACCACTACCTTGCCCAACGCATCTGCACAGCTGCTGAGCGTTGGTGTTGTCAATGACTATGTGAGCATGGAGATCTCTCTTCCTGGTGCAGCTGGGGCCACCATGGTCTGCAGCGATGGCGCAGTATGGGTAGGCAGCAGGCAATCATCACTGCGGTTGGCTCAGTGGTGGCCCCCCTGCAAGGTGGTTGTGGTGGTGGACATGAACAGGCGGGAGCTGTTTGTGCAACAAGGCAACAACGGTGCCCTACTTTTGGTGGTTGTCCGATTGCCCAGCAACACATATTACCCAGCAGTCAGCTTGAGGTACCCTGGGGCTGCAGTGTCCATGCGGCGCATGGCCGTGGATGAAGCCATGCTCAAGCGGGTGGCGGACAAGAGCAAGGCAGCAGTGCCAACCTGAGGGCAGCAGCCAGACAACACTGGGTCTTTGTGTGTCATTCAACACCAACAGACATTGCAAATTAATTATGGCATTCATCAAATGCAGTGCATGGCTCAGCTGGTACCCATGTGACACATTATTTTCATTTTAATTGTCGTGGCAGCACACACTGCATGCAAGTGAACTTTTCCCCTGGGCACTGTTGATGCATCGCTTCACGCTGCCATCTAGATGCATTGCTTTTCCTTGCAGAGATGATGGTCTGCAAATTGTTTTATTGATACGGGATAATAACACAAAGTGACTGGGGCTTAGCCCAGTTTGGTGGAGCCGATTGGACCTCATGACTTGTGACAGATAGTACTACGTTGCAACTGCTCAACAATTTTACAATTTGCCGGCAGTAATAACGTCAACAATTTTGTTAAGAATGCTGTCCAAATTGGCATTGAATGGCATTAAAGAGCTTGGTAGACACAGACAGCAACACTTGCATCGGAGCTTGCTAAGACTGTGACACACTATGTATTTATGGTTGCTGATGATGCCACGTATTATGGTAAAAGTAGATGCCCTCAGGCTGCGCCTTGGCATGGCTATGAGGCTAGCAATACCCGGGCCAGCTATGCATTTACCCAGCTGTATAAGTTTAGTTGCCCTCAGGATTTTAAAAACTGTAGTAATAGCAACACATCTGACTCTGCACGAGCCCATGGTCATTCAACCAGTGACTGGCTGGGATCAATAATTGTTGCATGCAAGAATTATCGCATTAGTTCTGCCGCAGGTGTGCACACATGGCAGGATCACCACATGTGTGGAGGTGGAGTGCGTAGTTAAAATTGCCGCCCTGTTAAGCATGTGATGATCTGGCCGCTGTGTAATGCATTGTCACCAAACACTGCCATGATGATATCGAGCAGTCAGCTGAGGCCAGGGCCCAATGATGGTATCATCCGCACCCCATCAGGCATGACCCCCCACAATGGGCCCACTGGGAGCTGGGCCACCACCCCAGTCCATAGCTGTGCATCTACTGGAGCCACTGGCTGCTGCCGCAGTTATTGTAGCCACTCTGTGGAGTGCCTGGTGCTGGCATTGCACTGCAATAATGTCATCATCCATGCCTGCGCAGGGCCTGTGCTAATTTGGTGGTGGTTTTGGTGGATTCATCGATGTGACACCCCCTTGCTGGTGACTCAGGGAGAGCGCAGCCAGTGCGGAACATGGAATTGAAGCCAGTTGCCGGAGGGAGCTTAATTGAAAGGATCTTGCTGTAGGCCTTTGAATATGTTCTGATGGCTCGCGTGCAGAGGTGCACGCACTGCCCGGCACTGCCACTGGCGCCGGCCGAACCTCTCAGACGTTTTGCATGATGCTCAACGTTTATCTCCTTATAGTTTACCGAAAAATTGCTAGTACAAATTAGAGGAATAAATACTGAGGTTTCAAAATACATTACCAGGTACCAACAGTGCAGAAAAGTTCACCACCTTCATTATTAATCATCCTGAGGGTACCCTTTCAAAGGGTAACGATTAGGGTTAGTTCCCGGGTTACTTCCTGGTGATCCTGCAGATCCTACCCTCTTCAACCATACGTAATTAGGGCACTTGCAGGAAATTACATTAAAGACAAAAGACAAAAGACTAAAGACAAAAGGTTATGAAGATCATGTTGCACTTGACTGCAGTGGTTTGGAGCTGACTGCAGTCTGGGACGCTAGTAAAAGGCAATCTGCATGTGCCTTCGCGTGACTTGGTACAGACAAACAAAAGGATTGCACGAGTTAATGGAATCACGCCACGCGTCAAGCAGGGTTATTGGCAATACCTTATTGCGTGTAAACGTGTGCCTCAGCAGCAACGGCATGATGCATGCCGCCCTGCACTCCGCTGCCTGTATCACCAAGAACCCCCAAGAGCCACTTCAAAGCGTTGGAATATGCAGAGCCGGGTGCAGATCCCACCATTTTCAACAGCTTATCTGCAGGTGATTTACTGTGTGCACTGCTCCCAGCCATTAAGGGTCACCCCCACCCAATTCGCGATTGAAAGTTGACTTGGGCAATCATGATGTGGGCGCCCGTTGGTATTCAAATATGAAAGCTTGTGCCCCGGCGCGTTCCTTTTCATAAGGTGCGTGTACGAAAACATGGTTACCCATCCTGCGATTTGCTGCCTTGTGCTTCGCAACCTCCAGGGTACGTATACGTTGCTCCAGTTCAAGGAACCACTGTTGCTCTTTAACACACGCAAGTAACACCGCACAAGCATATAACATCGCATATTCGCCTGGGCGTCCTTAATGTACACGGAATTGGCAGTTGAAAATGTGGTGCATTACTGTGTGTGTGCTCTGAGCTATTTTTGTGGGGAAAAGGGGGCATTTTGCAAGCAGTACAAATACCGTTGGGTAGTTTAGCTTTGGGAGGCACAGGGTAACCAAAGTGCCTTTGGAGGCAATCCTGAGTAATGTTGCTTCTACGCTGTGCAGGTGAAACCCTGCAGGCTTGGCTATAAGCCACCTTCCACTACCAACAGCGATGCTGTTCCAAGTTGGGGGTCCCAATATCAATCCGTTGCAGGCAGTAATTCCTGGATTGGCCTCTGCTTGATACGCTGTCAACAACAGCGTTGGCTTGGATACATGGTTTCATCAGCTCCACCACCCTCCCCTTCCCTGTCACAAGCTGAGCAGGAGCTCAATAATCAAATTGTGGCTGCGGTCCGGGACAACCTCCGCTCAGCATCTTACAACGATGTCTCCTTCAAATGCAAGGACGGCATCAAGGTGCCCGCCAACAGGGCGTTCCTGGCGGCGCGGTGCCCCTACTTTGAGCGCCTGCTGTTTGGAGGCATGAGGGAGACTGGCATGAGCGAGATACCCCTGCCACAGGCATCCAGCAGCGCTTTCAAGCTGGTGCTGGACTTGCTCTACACAGGGAAAGTGGACAGCGTCAAGGCCAACGGCACTGCTGTGGAGGCACACTGCTTGGCAGCACAATACGGCATTGATGCATTATGCATGGCGATTGAGCTGGCTATTACTCAGCTGGTGACAACAGCAACAGTGGGGGGTTTTCTGACAGCTGCAGTGGAGCGCAAGGCAGAGCCGCTGCAGAAACTTGCACTCAAAGCCATCCAAGCCATGAACAAGAGTGCCTTCACCTTCACTGGCATTTCCCTGCCCGCCCTCGCTTGGTTGCTGCAAGGTGAGCGCGCTTTGAGCTTACCCATGAGGCAGGAGCAGGTGGTGGTGCAGCTTGTTGAGTGGGCCAGGGAACAGGCTAAACGTAAGCATTCTGCTTGCGGAGGTGCAGAGGAGGTTGCAAGTGGGACACAATTGGCTATGGCGCGGCTGCTGCAGCCCCTGTGGCATCTGGTAGACTACACGAAAGTACCACCACAGGTGGTAGTAGAGCAGTTGGAGTCAAAAGGCCTCTTGACTCAGAAGCAGCTGCTTTGCATATACAAACACCAGGCAATGGCCTCGGCGCTTGGTGTGAATGACCTTCTGGGGAGTTATGCAATCATTGGCAGCGGAGCGTCATTGTCATTGCTGAGTCGGATGGATGCAGCGGTGGTCCAGCAAGCACCCACTGCACAGCACTGCTCAGCTAGGGCAGGGTGCGGGATTTCAAGCGGGGTGCATGCCTGGGAGTACACCTTCACGCTTGGCTCGACATCGGCGGCCAAATCAACCTTGCCCAATGCACCCGCACAGCTTTTGTGCTTGGGATATGTTCGTGGCAACTCTGTTAGCATGGACACTTCTCTTCCTGGAGCTGAAGGGGCCGTAATGATCTGCAGCAATGGCGCATTGTGGACTTGCAAGGTAGAATACGTGGGTCGCCTGCAAAGTGGTCAACCCCCTGCAGGGTGGTGATGGTGGTGGACATGAACAGGCGGGAGCTCTTTGTGCGGCTTGGTTGCAGTGGCGCCCTGAAGTCAATACTCAGACATCGTACTGCAAGCACCATATACCCCGCAGTCAGCTTGAGGTATCCTGGGGCTGCGGTGTCCATGCAGCGCATAGCTGTGAGTGAGGACATGCTCAGTCAGATGGCAGAGAATAGTAAGGGACCAACCTGAGGGCAGGAGCCCGGCAGCCTGGCTTTTGCCTGCGGCTAAATTCATGCACTGATTTGCAAATGAATGCTATGGACGCGCTTGTTAGGAAAGCTTTGGTTCTTGCTTTTGGCCAGTGATTATTGACATCAATGGCGATTGACCAGTAAACATTACTGTTGCAACTTATTTCATATTTTCTTGAAGGGTGTGATGATCTTGCTTGCAAACAAATATCTGTCGCACTGCATCAGATAAATACGCTATTGTTAAGAAAAGCCTGGTCTGCCTTCAAGTTGACACAATGTGCAATTGCAAGCACTTGTCAATGGTAGGGCACAATTGTGGTCTACTTGACCATCATCTGCCGGGGCTGGGCCTGGCCCGGATGGTGACGTGACGACTTGAAAAAAAAGTAATTGTGCGTATTACTTTTTTGTGGAGGCAGAAAAAATACATGATTGCATATCATTGTTCCACATATGCATATTAGTATTATATAATTACAACGCCTGTGACAGTGAATTTTCATACTTTGCGCATTGATGTACAAATTTCCACTTAGTTGGTAATGCGCCGTCGCGCGGCGCGGCGACCCCAATATTTGTGACAGCAGAACTATTTGATAGTGCGTACACCATTCAATCAATTATAATATACGTTGTGGTAACCAAAAACAAAACCTGATCAACAGGGCCCTAACTAACAGTAGTCGATGGCCCGCACACAGGATGTGAACAAAGGAAGCAAAAACCCTAGTAGGTATATGCCAAAATGTGAGTCACTGTAGTACACTGTCACTGTAGTACGCAGCTGCAATGTTGAATATGTCAATTTTGAAGGAGACCTGTGGAGGAGTTGGCACAGAGGAAGAAAATGAATGGCGTTGGTCATAGAGACTAGGAGCAATTATACTAATAATTCAAAGCAATAGCCGTTATGAGAAAACATGTTAATTATACCTCAGGCTGGGCGGTGGAAGTCAAGAATCATTCTGTTCATCCATGCACTAGGTTATTCATCATGGCATTAGCAGAGTCTTATCAGAGCAAGTGATCATACTATGCGGCACAAACTGTCACAGTGCCACAGTGGCACTTGTGGCGTGCCGATTGGCATGTGACGTGCCACGCTTCCAATTTGGTTCCTAACTGCTGCTGGCACCCATGGGGGTCATCCTTGCTGCCCAAGAGCAGCGGCTGAGAGTCGCAAGCTTGGCTTTATCTGCTATTTGTTACCCTGATCACCACCATCAGGCTGATCACCTGCATTCATTGGCGGCGGTGCCATTGCAGGCACCCATCATTTTCAGTGAGTACACAGAATGCTGAAAATGTGCAGGAGGGCCCCTAGGGAGGAGGCGCGCGCCACAAATATGCATGGGGTATAAATATTGCTCCCTAAGGCACCTTGAAGCAGCTAAGCCACGTTGGCTGCGAACACATGTGATACTACCTGGGTGCTAAGGAGCTAGTCAATGTCAAACAAGGCATTCTTTCCACGCTGCATCACCTCCCCCGGCCCGCAAGCCCAGGCACAAACAGGCATGGTGTGACATATCAGTATGTGTTGTTTCTCTTCTGTACATATTTGGTTTGGGGCTGGCTTTTGCCTGCATTTGCCAATGTAAAATGTATGGCACATCATTCAAGGGGGTTGTAGGAGCTAAGGGGGGTACGAGGGTGTAGCTAGGGATCTGTCCAATGATTACAGCACACCTGTCAGCACGCTGCGACAACAAGCCGCCTTGACATTGCCCACAGTGAAGCAGCGTGAGAGCAGCTGTTCATCCGCTAAGGCAAGTCACTTTGCAAGTTGTAATATTGGAGGCTGCGAGCTTTCAGTTGTGGGGCACTGGAATAGGGCCTGCGAGGCACCCGGAACAGTCGTATATTCACCTACCACACACATTGGCAAAGTTTGTTTAACATGATATAAAGGATAAGGTGTTACACCTTGGGTAATCGCCTGTCGACACCATCATGGTATAGCACAAGTTGTAGCCCTGGCAAGCACCCTTGCACTGTGTGCAGCAAACTCCTCCTCCAAGACGGCGTCCACTGGCACCTATTGTCAACTAAAGGTAGCCCAGCACACCCACCTGAGGAGGTTCGTAACGTAAGGACACCGCACTTATCGCATCGCAGCGCAGTTTTCCAGATGTGATAGGACAGAATAAAGGAAAAAAGCCATGTGACAGTGTAGGTGGAACACACAAAATGCTCACAGCTAGCCTAGCTGAAGTCCCTATAAAGTCACATCAACAGCACCATGCTGGCAGTACTGAGGTTCTATTATATATACAAACCATGCATGGCACGCACCTGCCATGCCATGCGGCACACACCTGTAGCTGGAAGGTGATTTCATTGAAGCTTGGAATATTGACAACACGCCTCGCATCAAACCCCGCGGGGCATCATATCCGCTCCTCCCTTTGCTGCTCTGACTGTCAATGGTTTCATGTGCTATGCCACCCTGATCCCTGCCTTGCAACTTGCTGCCAAGTCAGACCCTGTCTCCCATGCTGGGTAGACACAACTGCTGGGTAGACACAAATGTTACATCCTTTTGCATTCAATGCAATCCGGCCACTATAGCTGGGTGGCAGTCCTGGTGTGAGCCTTTCGACTTGCGCTTGTGCTCCATACAGCACGACTAGTACCGGGTTAAGCTTGCTTTCTTCCTTCATTTGTAGCTTTCTGTACAGGAGTGCGTTTCTTCTCACTTGGTGCATATGGTTAAAAAGATGCACCCTTGAAGGAGTGTGGCGTACAATGATCGTTCCTGACGCTTGATGATGCTGCGCAGGTGAGCCTCTGCAGGCAGTGGTCAAAGGTGTCTATGCAGGCGTACCTCCACAGCCTAGACCTGGTCCAGCTGTCAATTGGTGAAGTTGGGAATTTGAGTAACACCCGGGACTTTTCCCACTAGCGGTACACATTCTTTGTGCTACGCTATTGGATCAATTGGCTTCTTCAGCCCCAGCTCCCTCCCCAGCAAAGCGACAGCGTGTAAGTTATGACAGGTCCACACCTGTCCAGGAGCTCCAGCAAGAGATACTGGCTGCAGTTCGGGACAACCTCCGCTCACCATCCTATGACGACGTCTGCTTCACGTGCAAGGATGGCGCCAAGGTGCACGCCAACAGGGCGTTTCTGGCAGCACGGTGCCCCTACTTTGAGCGCCTGCTGTTTGGAGGCATGAGGGAGGCTGGCATGAGTGAGATACCCCTGCCAGAGGCATCCAGCAGCGCCTTCAAGCTGGTGCTGGACTCCCTGTACACTGGGGTGTGGACAGCATTGAGGCTAACAGCACTGCTGTGGAGGCACACTGCTTGGCAGCACAGTACGGCGCTGACGCACTGTGCAGGGCAATTGAGCTGGCTATTGCAGAGTTTTTGACACCAGCCACAGTTGTGGATGTCCTGACGGCAGCAGTGGAGCGCAAGGCAGAGCCGCTGCAGGCCATTGCGCTAACAGCTATCAAAACCATGCACAGCAGTGTGATCAATTTCACTGGGTTTTCCCTGGGAGCTATGCAGTGGTTGCTGCACGAGGAGCGTGCACACAGCTTGCCCATGACCCAGGAGCAGGTGGTGGCGCAGTTGGTTCAGTGGGGGAAGGATCACGCTGACCACATCCCTGGGGGCTCATCTGAATGCGGGCCCCAGTCAGCTATGGCGCAGCTGCTGGACCCCTGTGGAACCTGATAGACTTCACGCAAGTGCAGCCACAGGTGGTGGCGGAGCAGCTTGAAGCGAATGGGTTTGCAAGCCAGGAGCAGCTGCAGTGCGTGTACAAGCAGCAAGCAATGGCTATGGCATATGACAATGATCCGGGCAATCTACTGGGGAAGGGTGCAGGGCTTGGCAGCGGAGCAAAGCGAGCCAAAGGTTGCATGGTGCAGCAAGCGCCCTCTGCACAGTACTGCTCAGCCATTGCAAGGAGGGGCATGGCAAGGGGATGGTATGCCTGGGAGTACGTATTCACGCTTGGCTCAGCCCGAGCGGGTACCTTGCCTGATGCAGACAACCAGCTGCTGGGTATTAGGTTGGAGAGATTCTGTCAGCATGGAGAGCTTCCTTCCTGGTGCTGTTGGGACGGTCATGATCTGCAGCAATGGCGCAGTGTGGTATGGCAGCAGGCAGTCATCTAGGGTTCACTTTGGCAGCTGGTCACCCCCTTGCAAAGTGGTGATGGTGGCGAACTTGGACATTGGAGAGCTCTTTGTACGCTGTGGTGACAGTGGTGCTATCCAAGCGGCGACATTTTCTTCCGCGACGTATCATTCACCCTGCAGTCAGCTTGAGGTATCCCGGGGCTGCGGTGTCCATGCGACGCAATGCTGTGGATGGAGGCATGATCAAGCAGGTCAAGGAGGGGAGGAGGACACCTGCCGCAGCGGCAACCAGCAGCCATAGCAGCTAGATTCAGCTCAGCTAAAAATGCACAACTCATTGGAGATGAACGCTGTTGGTGTGTTTTACTACTAGTTAGACCAAGCTTTGGTTGCCGCATGACCCAGCCATGGCGGGTGCAACGGCAAGGGCAGCATGCAGTGGGTAAATTTTGAAAGTCTAGTCTGTCCCTAAGAATCATCTGATGCCGCTGATACGTTACATCCATGCGCATAATTTGGACTGCTGAGAGTGCACGGGGTCCACGGGCTGGACCTGGTTTGGTCCCATGAAATGTTTGTTTCACCGCTCAACTGTAGGTCGCCTCAAAATTGCAATAGGAAGAGTGAAAGCAATTGTTGCATGACATGTAGGCGCAACGCAGAGATTCAATCTGGTGGTGCCTGGTTTGTTGCCGCACATGGTGCAGCCAGTGCTTGTTGTGACAGCTGCATGCCACTCAATAATAATTGTTTAAAATTCATAAAAAAAATGTGCCAGTGCCACTTAATTTACTTGCACATAATATTAGTTAAAGAATGTGGATGAACGTTCATGTACATCACTGTGTTCACTTGGAATTCGAATTTTAACGTACGTTGCCCAAATGACGGCACATCGACAGGTCAACTTTAAAAAAGTTGCTGGCACCCATGAGCCTCCGAGGCATCCAATTTGGCAACCATGGGCACTGGCAACACTGTGCTCATGGAATGCTGGAGAATGGCCCAGGTCCTGGACCTGAGTTTCGTGGTATTGCAGTATTCATGCGCGGGCCATTTCCTGCCGTAACTACAATATGCAAACAAATGCACATACAAGAGGAACGAGCACTGCAGTGGAGGCTTGCGTATGCTGTTGCGGCTGCCTGTGTATTCTGTGGCTATGTTTAGCTCAATGCATGCTCCCCACAGCTTGCATCTTGTGCATTGTTCCTAAGGGTCCGACTCTCGGAGATTGGCGGCAACGTTCGTCTTCTATAGGGATGAAGGAACAACGAAAACGTCCACAGGTGGCATAGGGCCCAATACTGCATTGGACATTGATAAAGTACCCAGATAACCTTGAATAGCAAGTACATCCACTGATCCTAATCAAGTTACTGCACTAGCAAGTACATCCACTGCCACCCGGCATTGTGTCAGCATAGGGGCTACACAAGCCCAGTCAAAACGGCTCCAGTAATTGCTGCATGCACATGGGCAGTAGGGCGGCAGCCCCGGCTCCACGTATTCCACCTGGCACTGATGCACTCCTGGTGGCTGCTGCTGCAGCAGTATCCACAGTATCGCCCGCTGCCGTGACTGTGACATCATCATCTACTCCGCTGCCTGTCGCCACCTGTCGGTCCCACGCGGCCAACAGCGCTGGCCAGAACTGGTGCCCACAGCTGTAGCAGCACTTGGCCAGCAGGTGTTGGTGCTGCTGCTGGTGCGGCTGTGCTCGCCTGCCATTGGTCCAGGCGTCCCCGGATTCAAGGGGGGCGAGGCAAATTGCGCACAGGGGATGGGGCGCAGGTGCGGGGTCGGAGGGCGGTATGGTGCGTGTGTCTGCTTCTTGTCGGTGACCCGAGGATGGCGCAGCATCCAGGTGGTTGAAGTCAAACGCCTGGAGGGAACGAAGGAGGGAAGGCGCAATTAGGCTGGCTGTTACCTTTGCATAGGTAGGGTGGTAGAGTGGAGAAATGTACGCAGGCCTGCAGTTGAGCGAGGATGTAAACACTAACGTGCCTCGAACCACAACTCCATGATTATAACACATCTCAAGACATACTTAGGGATTTAGGGTTTGATACTAGGGTACACTGGGCCGGTACAATGGTTTTCCCTCACCTGCAGCTTGGAGGCGGTTCGCACCACAGTGTGGACCCCCGATGCACCCCCGCCTTGCAGGGCCAACATGAAGGCCTGCGACAGCGCATTGATGCTCCCCCCCTTGCGCACATCGTTGCCGCCACCTTGGGAGGTGAAGGGAGGGGGTGCAAGGGGGATGTCCTTGAAGTGGCACACCAGGGAGAGTTCCTTTGAGGTGATGTCACGCACGGGGTGCAGCAGGCAGGGCTGGTGGGGGCCATACCTGCAACAACAATAAATGAGCCGCGGGGCAAAAACATTGCGTTATGCAGTTGGGGAGTACCGTATCGGGGGTAACTATTTTGTGAGACATAAAGATTGTGGAGGGCCCCGAAGCATGTCGAGGAATTTTTAAACATTATGTGGAGGCCGCAGCAGGAGGACTATAATACATCACGGGGGATGCAGCTCCCCGGTGATATATTAAAGTCCTCCTGGTCAAACCGGGCCAAACCCTCCAAATTTGGGCAAATTTGACAAATTAGACATTTCGAAGGGTTTTTAACTATTTCGTGGTGCCCCGTGCATCAATTTCTTAGCTTGAATGGAACCAAAATCATTGAATATAATTTAATAAAATATATACCCCCGATACGGTAGTACGATATAGGATTGAGAGTTTAAAAAAGGTACAGATTATAGTATTGTTGGCTGTTTTGGCCAGCGCGCATCTCTTTAGGGGCGGCAAATCACATGGTAGGGTATTGGGCCATCACCTAATGACATCACATACTTCGATAAGGACACCATCTTGAGCGGTACATGCAATTAGGCACGTCATGTCTACCAGTCAGGATTGCAAACGCGCCATGCCCACTACCAACAGCATTTGCGCCAATATATCAGGCAGCAAATTCTGATGAAACTCTGCAATTGGTCGAGTCAAACACCACATACAAAGGACAGCCAATCCAAGCCCCTACAGCCTCCCCTCCCCCCCCACGCCACACCCACCTGGCGTCCACCAGCTGCAAATCCGCTGGCATCGCATATCCCGCCCCCTTGCACGCCGCCGCCACCACCCTCACTCCGATCCTGTTCACGCTGTCCCCTTGCGCCACACGGTTCCACCCCCTGGTCCCCGCCCACCCCACCACCAGCCTGCGCCTCAGGATTTCTAGCATGTCCTCTCGGGAGGTGGGGTCAATCAGAACCTGCACGAAAGCATGTTGGATGCTTGATGGCGTCCCATGCAGATTTATGTTCTTTGCTTGCTGCAGGCATGACTCTGGGATCTACTGATTCTGAGCTCCTTGCTGACATGGCATCCTCAGTTGCCACAGCCTCTGCTTGCCTCGCCCACAACACCCACCCACCCACCCACACCACCACTACACCACCCACCCACCCACCTGCAGCAGGGCATGCAGCCGCTCCCGCAACACCTCCGCCCCCACCACATCCTCCGGCCCATCCCGAAACACCTCCTCAATCCCCACCACGTGCAGCTCTGTCCCGGGGGCCGCTGCCTCAACCGCTGCTGAGAGCGCACTGGGGTCCATGTGCTGGACCTGGTTTGGCGGGAAAGCGGCTGATTCGTCGATGTGGATCGCCTCCAAATCATAGGCCACCTGGGCAGTGAGTGAGGAGAATGATTTAAAGTGTGACGCAAGGCAGTGCTCATGTGTAATCAATGATTACTAATCATCAATGGCTAATGAGAATGATTTGATGTGTGGAGCAAGGCAGTGCTCATGTGTAATCATCGATGGCCGATGAAAATGTATCTTATGGCAGATGTCAAACCATGCCCCAATAATGATGGTGGTGGTGGCCAATGCTAACGTTCAAAAACGTCTACTACAGCACCATGCATTGCCACCCGATACAGAATGCCACCATGCTTGCATGTCTAGGCCACAGTGGCTAGCCATCAATGCAGTACACAGGCAGCTCCATGCATCATCAAGTCAGCACACCATTTTCCGCTGCACTCTGCCAGAATCAGGATTCCTGAGGCTGTGCAAGCAATGAAGCATGGCCAGGGAGCATGGGCCTGCACAGTAAGGGTTTAAAAGGGTCAAGGTAGGGTATTGGTAGGATTTACGTAGGGCAATCGTGGATAGGCGCTCGACACGTTGGATGGCCAACATCGGATGTTGTGTGCACTGTAGTGACAACTGATGCCACATGGATGGTTGTGTTCACTGTAGTGACCATACTTGTTGCACCACCTATGAAATTGTGTGCCAGCGATGTCATGACTGTAGTGTTCGAGTTATGGTAGGGTTTTGTTAGGGTTTTCTCGGTACCTCCTGACACAGCCGCCAGAACCCTCTCCCCGGGCATGATCAATGCCTTGGCCCGAGTGTTGCCCCGTACCTGAGAAAAGCACAGAGTGGTTGTGGAAACACCCTTACCTAGGGCGTTTGAACTGCAACCCACAGTTGGTATACTTTGGCATGAGAACGGACACTGCCAGTGAAGGGGGTTGTCGTGGCGAAAATGCCATTGCAATTGGGAATGGGACCAGCCGTGCCAGGAATGAGCACAGCACCTGCCAAGGGGTTTCGCTCACCTTGCCCACAACCCCTGAGTAGATGCACTCCCGGCAGAGCGGCTCGTTCTGGCGGATGATGGCCTGTGGGCATACAGAGGTGCATTTTCATGAGGGCGCACATGATTGTACGTAGTTTAGCACTCAATCAAGTAGCGGTGTATGTGCAACACCGTTGCTTGACACCGCATCATGCGTCCTTAGCAACACACGAGGGGTGTCACCACATGCATATGGCCACCCATGTGGCAGCCGCCATGCACCCACCACTGGTGGCGCCTGCTTGCACTTCATGCAGATGTCACGTGGTCTGCCGGACACCACTGGTGGCGGGCTGGCGGCGGTGGGTGCTGCCGAGCCAAGGTGGTGACCCGCCTCCCCGTCATCGAGGAAGTCCTCCTCCTCTCGACCACAAGAAGTGGCCATTGAGCCCAAAACGCAACGATCAGGTAATTACGTTCCACCCGAGGTCAGTTACACTGGTTGCAGAAGACGACGTGGCTAAGATTGGGTTTGTTAGAATATGCATGCATGCATGTGCCATTCGTTTAATGGTCAGAAGGCAAAAAAAGATCGCCTAAGCAAGACTGCGCAGTCCAAACATGTTTCGCGTCTGTTGCCTAGGTAGAAACACCTGAGGGCAGAAAGCTTGAACTAGTTATGGGCACCCCTTGCCAATATTGGCGCCAAAACTCCACTGCCCTGTGCCCCTGAGCCACTGTTCAAAAGCGGATTATCACTGCCCACAGACGAGTCTTTACTTGGCAGTATCCAAGTTGAAAGTTTAACTAGCAGACACAGCACACTTCTGACTTTGTTGTTGACACAAGGCCCAAATACTGTGTTGCAATTCATCTGGCATGCATGCATATGCCAAGGCAATAGGGCAACCTGAACCCAGTCTATCTCCAGTAACGTCTGGATATCCTGTTATGTACCTTTGAAGATCTCTTCCACGCCTGATACCCAGACACCAATCCTGTCTAGACGGTCAGAGCAGCAATGCGCCTTGGCCCACCCACACACACAAAGCCACTAGAGCACCAGCCCTCGCCAGCCCGCTCAACCTTTGCTGCTACAACTGCACTCATACCTTTCCACGGTCGTCGAAGTCAGGAACGATACTGCAACGCCTGCAAGGGGCTAAAGGCTGGAAGGACTGACACCATGAGCGGAGAAGCGCACGAGGCAGGCAGCAGCCAGGTGCCTTCAGCAGCACAGGCAGTAGACTTCCTCATGCTGGTGCAAAACCTCAAGGTAAGACTGAAAACCGCATGCAGGTACATACAGTGCACCTTTGTTTGTCAATCTCGTCAGGTGTCAGTTCAACTCGGGGTAGGACGATGGCACCACCTATCACAGGCGCACTCCCTTGAAGGCTGAACCAGCAGTGCCCCATTCTTCCTACACCCCCCTTCTTCCTTTTAAACCACATTGCGGGTCCCAAATCATTCGCATATTACCTATATGTGCGCTCTCGTCTACCACACCAACACTCGGATATATAAACCCTATTCGAAAACCCTACCCACCAACCCCGCCCACAGGCTACTAAGCGCACGGGGTGGGTGCGGCGAGGGGTGGCGGGGCCCGAGAGCATTGCCGATCACATGTACCGCATGGCGGCCATGGCGCTGCTTGGCAATGGCAGCGGGCACGACTACGGGCGGTGCCTGAAGATGGCGGTGGTGCATGACATGGCGGAAGGTGGGTGTGGCTATATATGCCTATTAACCCATCCTGAATTGCACGCTGCTGTTGGCTTATGGGCAGAAGTGCATCTGATTGCAGATTTTATTCCTGCATGGCGTGCATGCAGCCAGTGCAAATCGCACATGGCCTCTACTGGGCTTTCTGTAGAGTACCTCAGCCAGTGCCACTGCTTCATGCATGGGATTAGCACATGGTATTTGCACACCTCCAATCCCCCCCTTGCAGCCATTGTGGGTGATTTCACCCCGCATGACCCTGTTACCAAAGAGGAGAAGCAGGCATTGGAGCAAGGGGCAATACAGCAGATCAAGGAGATGCTGGGGGAGGAAACAGCCGCAGGTAATTACTTACCCATGTACTTCTTACATATCTTATCATAATAAAATTCCATTTTCTACTCTGTATTCTGTAACCACCCAATGAGTGTGTTTATCAGAAGTAGATAAGGTTGGTATGGATGTGGGCATTGGATGGCTTGATGCACATCAGGCAACTGAGGGATAGGCCATTCAGCATTTATATGGCCCACCTTCACATGCATTTGGTGTTGACACACCATATTGGCTGCGATTGACGGCAACAAACAGCATACAGCTGCCCAGCCTGCGTGAATGCAGGCCCGGGGTGGGTTGCGTGTACCAAATGAACCCAACAAGCCCAACTGATGATTGTTTTTCAGCACTAAATCGATTGTGATACTTTGGTCACCCACTTCCAGATTTGTATTTCTTTAATGTATTTATATACCTACCATTTATATACCTTTCAATCGCCTGATTGCGCAGCCACACATCCAAACGCTGACCTCCCCAGGAAATTTGGGGTACGTAACCCTAGACCTCTAACCCTAAACCCTGAACCCTGACCTTCCTTGCTGCAGCCCGTGAGATCGAGGAGCTATGGTACGAGTATGAGGCAGGGGAGACACCCGAGGCGCAGCTGGTCAAGGACTATGACAAGGTGGGTGGGGTGGGATTTGTGCATAGGGGGCCCAGCACAGCGTTGGCGACTTTGCTTCTATGGAGGGTACTCAGACCTATGTTGTAGACCGGTCATCAATATATATTCTACAATTGATTGCAGTGTGCGATGGTGCCAGGGATTGTTCCTGAAGATAGTATTCCATGAAGGTGTAGTGGTTGCAGCATGGGCGGCCTGGTCACATGTCACCCTGTTGCCTGCAGCATGTGCAGGATGTGGGGCGGTGTTTGGCCTATGACCAATTAATCTGCACCATGTGGTACACCAGGCATGCACACACATGCCAATGCATGCAAAAGTTGTTGTCGGGCGCCAAGGGTCAGTTAGGTGGATTGGTTGCTAATGAACCCCCCTCCAGCATCCCTTTGGCAGGCGACAGCATGCAAACGTTTGTATCTCAATCACATGCCATACACATGCGTGCACATGTGCACATGTGCGCATGCATCCATGCACATGCACGTAATAACAGCATACAGGTATTGTCGCCGCTGGGAGCGCTGCCCTGCCGCTGCGCCTCGGACTGTGCTTATGCCCATGCGGGTGGCCATGCGGGTGCACATGCGCACACACACACACACTCAGACGCACATGGCCATGCAGGAGTACAAACTGCAGCTCGTACTCATGCTCATGCCGGTGTGCCAGCGCAGATCGAGATGATCCTGCAGGCGCACGAGTACGAGCGCTCCCAGGGCATCTCCCTGCAGGAGTTCTTCGACTCCACCCAGGGCAGGTTTGTCACCCCCCTGGGCCAGGAGCTGGCAGGGGAGGTGGTCAGAAGGAGGGAGGAGACGGGGGGCAAAGGAGAGTGAGGCAGGGGGGTTTCAATGGAGGAAGCGGGGTTTGCCCATGCAGCAGATTGAGAAAGCAGGGTTGTGTGTAGGACGCGTGATGCCAATTTACCACAGCCTATCTATACACTGCCTGGTTTATTTCTTGTACCAACACTGCCTGTCCATAGATGGATATGTCCTGTCCTATCCATGATATGTCTCGTCCTGAAAACAGCTCAGACTATGAGGTGGACATGAACGCGGTCCTGTGTAGGTGAATTGCTATGTAGCAGGCAAGAAGTGTGCTTCTATTTTTGCTCCTGTGCACCATTGCGACAAGCTAGAGCAAGAGACTTTAAGGCGCTGCCTTGTGGTGTTGCTAGGACGTATTTAGAGTTTGTCTTGCCTTTGTTATTGTCATCCACTGCTTGATGCCCAGCCTTTTTCAAACACAAATTGTGCTCGTCAACATTGCTGGTTTGTGGTGTGCCACCGTGTGACACACTGTGGGGCATTGTGGTTCTTTCTTCCTTTCTTATGTCATTGACAAATATTCACAGAATATATTTTTGTTAATAATTGTGATACATATACTACAGTATGTAATACATACTATGACAATTGCGCTGTGAAGTGTTACACAGGAAATAAAAATGTATGGAGCATCGCATACCAGTTCCAACACATGCGATAGATCTACTGTAACAGCAGAGCACTGGTTGTTTAGCAATTTGCCTGCAATTGTGCGCCTTTAATCAAAGCAGATGCAGGCACTGCGGCATTTATAATCGAGTCGGCTTCCTTGGCACTTAAGGTTGCCAACCAATGGTGACAATACGGCCACTAGCGAGAAAATCACCTGCAGTGCACCGATGCCAGGTCGTCACTACCTCCAAACATTGTTGTCAACGAGAATCTGATATAATGGACTGGCCATTCACATGTCACATTCAATGTTCTATTCACCACTTCTGCAATCCCATGCAGTGCCACATGATAACAGATGCCGCCTACCCACTGTAGTCTGACCTCAGGTTGGCACTGGTTCCTTGCTCTTGTCCGCCACCTGCTTGAGCATGGCTTCATCCAGAGCTATGCGCCGCATGGACACCGCAGCCCCAGGGTACCCCAAGCTGACTGCAGGGTAGACGATCTTTGACAGATTGATGAGTTCCGAAACTAGAGAGCCATTCTCACCACGCCCTACAAACAGCCTATGAGTTGCACTGTCCATGTCCACCACAATCACCAGCTTGCAGGGGGCCGACCAGGTGCCTAGGCGACTTCTGCACTCCTTGCCCCGAATCCACAATGTGCCATCGCTGCAGAACATGATAGCCTCAGCATCACCAGGAAGATATCTCTCCATGCTGAAAGAGTCATCAAAGACATAACCAAAGCTAAGCAGCTGTGCGGGGGCATTGGGCGGGGTAGCAATGCTCTCTGATCTAGGACCAGGGGCGAAGTCACACTCCCAGGCATGAACCCCGCTTGTGATGCCGCTCCCTGCCCTGGCTGAGCAGTGGTGTGCAGAGGGCGCTTGCTGGAGCATATGCCGTGTGATTGAACCTGGCGATGATAGCAACGATCCGCTGCCAAGCACCGCGCCGTTCCCCAGAAGGTTGTCAGGAGCCACAGCAAGCGCCATAACCATCGCCTGCTGCTTGTACACCCCCAGCAGCTGCTCCTTGCTTGCGAGCCCACTTGCCTCCAGCTGCTCCTCCACCACCTTTGGCAGCACTTGCGTGAAGTCTATCAGATCCCACAGGGGCTCTAACACTTGCGCCATAGCTGATTGTGGCTCACTTGTAGGATCCTCGCAGAGGGAGCGCTTACGGTTGGTCCTAGACCTTTCCTTTGCCCACTGTACCAGCTGCACCACCACCTGCTCCTGGGTTACAGGGAAGCTCATTGCACGCTCCTCTTGCAGCAACCACTGTATGACCTCTATTGGGAACCCAATGATGGAGAAGGCACTGCTGTCCATGGTTTGGGCACTTTGTAGTGCAACGCTCTGCAGCGTCTCTGCCTGTCGCTCCAAAGCAGCTGTCAAAACGACCCCAACTGTGGCTTGTGTCACCAGCTGAGTGATAGCCAGCTCAATCGCCCTGCACAGTGTGTCAGCGCCGTACTGAGACGCCAAGCAGTGTGCCTCCACAGCAGTGCTATCCGCCTTGATGCCGCCCACATTCCCTGTGTAGAGCAAGTCCAGCACTAGCTTGAAAGCGCTGCTGGATGCCTCTGGCAGGGGTATCTCGCTCATGCCAGTCTCCCTCATGCCCCCAAACAGCAGGCGCTCAAAGTAGGGGCACCGTGCTGCCAGGAACGCCCTGTTGGCGGGCACCTTGACGCCATCCTTGCATATGAAGGAGACGTCGCTGTTGGAGGCTGAGAGAAGGCTGTCCCGTACCGCAGCCAGGATATATTTCTGGAGCCCCTGCTGGATTTGCACCAGGGAGGGTGAGGGAGGTCCTGGTGGGTTTGAGGAAGCCATTGGGCCAATCAGCAGCGCTGTCACTATTAGGAGGATATATAATGTCTGCTTTGAAAGACCAACGCCGTGACTGGACTGCCCTGCTGATGGCGTGCCAGTGGGTATAGTTACGCCTACGCAGATATCGTAAGCGGCTTCCTGCAGCAGGTGGACCTACACAGCAATAGAATCACGTTCAGGAACTGATGCTGAGTGATATTCAAGGGTCACCATGCCTCACAGGACTGCATATGGGGCAACCGTGGGTGTACAGAAGCTGCACTGGATTCAGTGTGTTCCCATTTGCTGCAACGATTCGCCCAGCGCACCATATTCCTGGCGTGACTGCTAAGTTACGCTTTCAATAAAACTATCCCTATCCGTTTCTTGGGTATTATAGGCGTACTTGTTATACAAGGTGTGGTTTTTGCACCCAGTGTTTTGGTTTCCTCGAAATCACCTGCGTGCCTACATGCAGCCATGGTTGTTGTGTGGTCACACCTTGCTGCTCACTGTTGCGCCAACCACAAGGCATGCAGGGGCAACAATGGGTTAGTGAGTCTAGGCCGTGTACCCACCTTCGTAACTGGAGAAAGGCACGCGCCAGGCCAAAGCACCAGAGCTTATTTACCACGGCTGGGTAAAGCTAGTAAAATTGTCAGGGCCAACTGGGAGGTGGTGGGCAAAGGCTGGGAGCAGTATCATTGGTCGCCCACAAAGGGGCTTGAGTTAGCGTTACCCAGCTTGCAAGCCGCTAGACACGGAAAGTTTCACGTGGCCCAACCATGGCTGGTACGTGGGGAGGTACAGGCAGCAGAGTTTAGGTGCCTACATTGCATGCAACGTTTTGCAGGCTTGCATTTCAGACTTTCTTGCTAATTAAACACGCAGACTAGGCACAAGGCAAGTTCAACGGTGCGGAGCGCTTGGTTTCGTGTACTAGACCCCTTCTTGTTCTGGTAAGGCAGATGCATGCATGCATACATGTGACACCACTACAAAGTCCCTTCAAACTGAACGAGGTTTCCACTGGGTGTTGTTGGAAGTCATTGCAGTGATAGGAAACCACGTCATGTCTCTCAACTCAGGCAGTGACACCGTTATGTTTCTACTGCTGCAGGTGAAACCCTTGCGAGGCAGTTCTTGGCGCTGCTCACTACAGACGGTCCAGGAAAACCCCTGCTTTACTTCAATCTGCCTAGCTTCTTTCTCCGTGCACTCCAATCTGCTGCCCATAAAAGTGCGTTGAACAGCAGTGCGATGGATGAGGTGGACAGTGCTTCTGGGGATGGCCAGGCTTCAGAGGAGGTGCCTGCTTCCCCTTTCAGGGAGCAGCTATGCCAAGCCGAACAGGAGCTCCAGCAACAGGGTCCTTGTAACTGTGCGCGACAACTTCCGCTCACCAGCCTACAACGACGTCTGCTTCACGTGCAAGGATGGCGCCAAGGTGCACGCCAATAGGGCGTTTTTGGCTGCCCGGTGCACCTACTTTGAGCACCTGTTGTTTGGGGGCATGAGGGAGTCTGGAATGAGCGAGATACCCCTGCCAGAGGCCTCTAGCAGCTCCCTGACGCTGGTGCTGGACACCCTCTACGTGGCCAACGTCGCAGCCATCAAGCCTGATGCCGCAGCTGTGGAAGCCTATTGCTTGGCGTCACAATATGGCATCGACGCTCTATCCCGCGCGATACTGCTGGCAGTTCCCAGAGCCCTCACGCCAACCACAGTTGGGCAGGTGCTGTCAGCAGCAGTGGAGCATGGTGCAGAGGCAGTGCAGGACTGCGTGCTGCGTGCAATCAACTCCTTTGACACCTTCACCTTTGTGGGATTCAGCCTTTCAGCAGTTGTTTGGCTGCTGCAGCGAGCACACGAGGGAGTGCTGTGGTCTCAACAGCAGCTGGTGGTTGCGCTGGTGCAGTGGAGCAAGGACGCGGCGGAGGCTGGCAATGCTGCTCATAATATGATTACCCTCCTGGGACCCCTGTGGGATCTGATTGATTTCACGCAAGTGGCGCCACTGGTGGTGGTGGAGCAGCTGGAAGCAAATGGGCTCGCAAGCAAGGAGCGTCTTTTTTCGCGTGTACAGGCAACAGGCGCTGGCAGGCATTCCGTGCACCTCCTGGGGTGAAGGTCAGGACGTTGGGGAGGACGCGGTCTGCTGTGCCAGTGGCTCCTTGGTCCAGCATGCGGGTGCAAATGTGCTGAAGCTATGCCGGCCTGCCCAGCACTGCTCTGCAAGGGGCACTCGCACCTTGGGCAATGGCATCACTGCCTGGGAGGTCAAGTTTGTTGGCAGCCGGAATGGGCCAGGGACCACTGGGATGCAAGTGACGAGGATTGGGGTTTTGGTGTGAGTCTACAACACCATGTGGTGGTAGGGCAACCAGACGTCTACCTTCCACTTGCTAAATGGGCATGTATGTGGTGCAGCGATGGGAGCAGTTGGAGTAACGGCAAGGAGGTGGGTGAGCGTGACGATCCGTGGCCCACCCCCTGCAAAATCATTGCTCTGGGGGATGCGCCACAGCGGAAATGCTATCTGCTAGAGGGACATGGACGCCGTCTGGTTGGAACCTACTCGGGAGAGTGGAACAGCTTGTGCCCCGTAGTGAGCCTCAGCCACCCAGGAATGGTGGCATCCATGCGCTACATACCTGTGGATGCACACATGCTCATGCTATGCAGGCAGCAGGCGGCTGCAAATGCCCGGAAGCGGAATCGCGAGGACTGACCACATTGTGCCAAATCATTGAATCACTCCAACCTGTCCTGTGAAAATAGACCTGGACATGGGTGGTCACTCAGCCTGCCAGCCCAGTGGCTGTAACTGTAATTATTGGGCGCAGTAGAGACTGAGAGTAGTGTACACAATCAATGGCCTAGTTTAAGGTGCCAGGACACCGGGGAAGTGTACGAGGCCCACCTGCACGATTCGTTCTTCTGGACTCGTTTTCTCCTGCATGGTTTCGTCTTCTGGAGTCGTTTTGGGCAACCAGTGGAGACAGGCAGTGGAGTACTGGGCGGCATGCAATGTGCAATGGCATGTTGTTGCAACACCTATCTGTGCAGCTCTAGACGACATGCCATACACCCCAGACGCTATTGAATGCGCGGCCAGGTGATATAGAAATATATTGCTGGCTGGGTGAAGTTCAGACGCATGCATGCATATATTGCCGGGCAGCACTACCAGCCTGATACAACTTCTGGGGAAATGCCACAACTCCATCCACTGTTCTTTGCCTTCAAGGTAAGCGACTAAGTGAACGGAACTCACCGTGTTCAACAACGTATTCAGATACGTATGCTGACGGCCTCTGGTGGTGATCTCACCTTGTTTGCATGCATGCCGTTTGCTGGTCTTGATGTCACACGAGAGCGTTTGAGGTGCATTTTATAGATAGTGGAATAGACGGTGCTGGAATAAAGTACTACCAGTAGTGCAGATGTAGCCTGTAACAGACCCTCCAGCTGAACAATCTTATTTCCATTGCTGCAGGCTTGAGTGGAAGTTCCCTTCACAGAGTAGCAACTCGCTTCAACCTTACCAGCTTTGCTCTCGTTGCGACCGTAATTCTGGTCAACTACGTGAGTACACAGCAAATCCAGTGCCACAGCACAAGTGGCTTCTGTTAAGGCGCCCACTTCCCCTTTCAGAGAGCAGCTATCCCAGGCAGAGCAGGAGCTCCAAAGTGAGGTTCTTGCAAGTGTACGGGACAATCTCCGCTCAGATGCCTACACCGACGTCTGCTTCACGTGCAAGGACGGCGTCAAGGTGCACGCCAACAGGGCGTTCCTAGCAGCACGGTCCCCCTACTTTGAGCGCCTGCTGTTTGGAGGCATGAGGGAAACTGGCATGAGCGAGATACCTCTGCCAGAGGCGTCCAGCAGCGCTTTCAGGCTGGTACTTGACTCGCTGTATGCAGCCAACGTTTCTGGGATCGAGCCCAATGCCACAGCTGTGGAAGCCTACTGCTTGGCGTCACAGTATGGCATCGATGCCCTATCCCGTGCAATCCTGCTGGCAGTGTCAAGGGCCCTCACACCAGCAACAGCTGGCCAGGTGCGGTCAGCAGCAGTGGAGCATGGTGCGGAGCCGGTGCAGGACTACGCCTTACGTGCAATCAACTCATTCGACACCTTCACCCTTGAAGGGTTCACCCTTCGGGCTATCGTTTGGCTGCTGCAACGCTCACATGAGGGATTGCTGTGGTCCCAACAGAAGCTGGTGGTGGCCCTGGTGCAGAGGACAAAGGTTGCAATTGAGGCAAGTAAGGATGCTAGACTGGCTGAGGACTTCGCTCGCACTTCTGACCCCATGTGGAAGATGATAAACTTCACACAAGTGCCGCCACAGGTGGTGGCGGAGCAGCTGGAAGCAAGTGGGTTCATAAGCCAATTGCAGCTGTTGTGGGTGTACAAGCTGCAGGCACTGGCAGGCATTCCAGACAGCTTGGGTGATGGTCAGGAGGAGGATGTTGTCTGCAGTGCCAGTGGCACCCTGGTTCAGCTTGCGGGCATGAAGGCGCTGAAGCTGTGCCCGCCTGCCACACACTGCTCGGCAAGAGGCACTCGTACTTTGGGCGCTGGCATCACCGCCTGGGAGGTCAAGTTTGTTGCCAGCCGGGATGGCGCCTTGACCACCGAGTGCGCAAATGACAGGGAATGGGGTTTTGGTGTGGGGGTTGCCTTGCAACAGGCAGTAGAGCAACCAGGCAGCTATCTTCCTCATGCAGAATGGGCATGGATGGCATGCAGCAATGGGAGCACTTGGAGTAAGGGCAAGGAGGTAGACCTCGGTCAGTGCGACAAGCCGTGGTCTATTCCCTGCAGAGTTGTGGTTGTGTTGGATGCAGCAAATCGGTTCTGCTTGGTGCGCCAGGGATATCCAGGTCGTATGGTCCTACCTCTAACCTTCTCCCCAAGCACTTCGCAGAATTTGTGCCCGGTAGTGAGCCTCAGCCACCCAGGGATTGTGGCATCTACGCGCTACATACCAGTGGATGCCAACATGCGCTTTGCCTGCAAGGCCTTGGCAGACCACCAAGCCAAGGTCTTGGCAACCCGCAAGCGAAGCCGCAACGACAATCATTGACCACTAGCTCTCAGACATGTTTACTGGATTGACCGCGCTGTCTGCAACCCTAAGGGCTTAGGAAATACGTTTCATCTCAATACAGGGTTACATACGTGATAAACATAGTTTCAACACTGGCCACGTTAGATTTAGATATATTGTCCCAAGGCTTGCAAAATGCGGTGTGTAGGTATAGACTTCACCTTTTTTCTGGCCTAGTTGGCTATAGCCGACTTGGTTCAAAAGACATACTTCTACCGACTTAGCGTAGCCATCCTTTTATCCTTTTTGCTGGTTGTGGTGTGCTGCCGTGTGTGGGGACGTTTTGTTTCTTTCTTTCGTTCTACCCGAGCGCAGGGTTACCACGAATGTCCAGAGATGTTTGCCAGTTCACGATTGTCACAGTGATTGCATGCATTCATGCATGTGCTCGGCTATGCATTCGCCAGCTGCTGGATCGCAGGACAAGGACAAATTGTTGAATGTCAATGAATGTGACATTTACAGAAGTAAAGCGCGCCTCTTGGTTCACATGGTGCGTAGTATCTGAGCCTCAGGTGATTACAATAGATTATAACAATGGTAAGCTTAGGCTAAGCTTGATGCATGTGGCGGGCGCAAGTCAATGGCTGCTGAGATATTCTGGGCCAAATTTCCGCTAGGATGATCATTGATGAGGCCTCACTTACATGTAACAAAGCATTCAACACGGCTACTTGTCGTAAGCAAACCCGTCAGTACGTGACACACTGTTGCTCCTAGGCAATAATTATATTCATCCATGCATTGCCAAAACATCACAGAACTGCACCACAATAATGGAGGCATCACAGCCACACTCCTTTGTATCCTTTCCTGTATTACCAGCAATATAAATTACACAGTCTAAGTGCAGTCCACCGATTCCTTGCGGCTATGGCTGGAACACACTTGTGTTGGCCCACTGTGTCCACCCACTACCCCTAATGCCCCCATTACAGCAATACTGCAGCACATCTGCAGACCCTGACCTCCCCAGCACTCCCTCACACCCCTTCTCTAGGAAAATGCGTGCTGAGTCCCCTCCCACTCTCCCCCCCTAGCAACACCACATCCACCCCTCCCCCACCCTTCTCCTCCCCACGCCATGCTGCCGCCTCCCTCCCACCTACCCCTCTCAGCATCCTCACACCCCCTTGTCGTTCCCTCACCACGTCACACTGATGCTGTTGTACAGATCGATATAGTTGGCTGCGCTCTTCTCCCACGACACATCAATCTGCATGTTGCGAATGGACAGCTCCTGCCACCACTCGGGCCGCTCCCGGTACGCCTTGAGCGCCCGCTGGAGGGCGCCATCCAGGGACCCCTCATCCACCCCGTCGAATGTGAACCCGTTGGGGATTTCCTCCCCTTGGTAGTTGTCCACATCCTTCACGGTGTCTGCTAGCCCCCCTGTGGCGCGCACTAGGGGCACCGCGCCGTACCTGCGGGGTTTGGGGTAGGGTTTGTTGAGATGTGGACGAGGTTTGCCGGGTGCTATATGCATGCCATGGAAATGGTGTCGTATCACAAGTGTCAAGAGAAGGGGTTATTGTAAGGGTTTAAGCAGGTTCTGCCAGGGCGAAGCATGCCAGGCATATGATAATGTGCATACCGTAATCAGCGGTTTCTATTGTGTGGCGGTAAATAACCCGCTCACTCATGCCCCACCCAGCTGCCACACAAAACGCTAATTGAGGGTCATACGATGGCCCCCTCCAGACAACATCTGTGCCTCATCTCCACAAGTCGCAGCCCACGCGCCACGCACACCCCCTACACGCGCACGCCCACCTCCCCAGCCCCTCACCTCATCGCAATCATCTGAGTCAGCCCGCATGGCTCATACATGCTGGGCACCACCACAATATCCGCCGCCGCGTAGATGAGGTGCGCCAGGTTCTCGCTGTACATCACCAGCAGGGCAGCCTGATCACTGTCTTTGAGCTCATTGGCCGCCAGGCCCCGGAAAACACCGTCAGCATGGCCGGAGCCAAGGAGAACATACTGGCCGCCTGCGGGTATGGGAGGAGGGGTTGAGTGGGTTGAATTGGGCTTGGAAGAGAGGGGTTTCGAGGGTCTCGCAAGGAAGGGGCGACGAGTTTGATCGCTGAACATCGCCAGCAGGGCAGCCTGGTTGCTGTCCTTCAGCTCATTGGCTGCCAGGCCACGGAAAACACCGTCAGCATGGCCGGAGCCAAGGAGAACATACTGGCCGCCTGCGGGTATGGGAGGAGGGGTTGAGTG
>JAULBX010015534.1:0-32557 GCA_032358255.1 Heterotrichella gracilis | reverse complement strand
CCCCCCCCCCCCCCCCGAGAGGTTATGTGTTGTTGATGGTGGAATAGGTGATTCTTACTTTTGTTCAGGCCTGCATACTGCCTGGTAGGAAGAGGGTGTGCGCGGGTGGTGCGGCCCTGCCTTTGGCGTCAGCCTGCCCTTGCTGCTCTATTGCAGCATCTGTTTCTGTTTGTGCGTGCATACGCCCCTTTTTTTTTTGTGCCTGTTGGCCACGCCTGTGTTTTGCCACACCCCTGTTTAGGGTTTCTGTGTGCGTTTCAAGCCCAGGCTGAGTGCGCATTGGCTTTGCTACGCATACGCTGTTGCCACATCGATTGTGCACCAGCTTTTTCCATTCATGATAGGAGGGAGCACACGTCCCCTTGGCCTTGCACCTCGATGCAGCAATAGGACGTATGTTTGTTTATTGCGAAAGAATTTTCACACGCTTTTCTGAAGGCTAATTTCAGCACTTTTGAATCCAAGCATAGATTCACACTGACGCACTTCATGTCCCATGAAAGGTGGGCAGGCTGCTTGCAGCTTCCTCAACCTGCAAACCTGCTATCGCTTGTAGCTCTTAGTGGCGTTGGCCTGTTTGCGTGGCATGAGCTGCGTTTCAAACAGTGTTAGTTTATTCAGTTGGTACTGCCATGTGTGCTACACGTACAGATTTGTCCCATTTTCCCCTTATTATTAGCCACTGTAAATTGATGAGCACTGACAACCTATACTCGAGTATTACACAAGGAAGTTGTGTGTGGCAAGCTGGCATTTGACCATGGGTGGAAACAGGGACCGTCGAGAACCCCCCTACTCCGCCTCTGTGCGTTCCCTTTCTTCTCTGATGGCACTGCGCAGGCTGCATTGGTGCCAAAAAGATGGTTTTTCCCCAGGTGATGTACACCGTAAAGTCTTAAGATGCAGTCATGGGGACAGCAAGGACTGCACTGAGACGGCCTTGCTAACTACCCACTTGGCTGAACCAGCTGGTTTGCTCAACTAGCGGGCAGAGGTGCAAATAACTCTGGTTCATCGGATGGATAATGTGTCCCATGGCATGGTTGAGAGCTTAGGTTTTAGGGTTTTCCTGCCATGTCTTGTGGCTGCGGTGTTTGCAGCTTTTGCAAAAGCACCATGGTGCCAAACGGCACTACATGGTGAAAAAATGGCCTGGTATGCAACACACATAGCTCTTTACCCGTCAGTTGTCTTGGCTGTGTCAAGGAACCTCGGTATTCCCACTTGTTATCTGGTAACCATACAACTCAGACTGGCAAGCAATTCATTTGAAATCCTGCCTTCGCAAAGTAAAGACTGTACGTAACACTCGTAACTCTTCGATAGTATTGTTATTATTCCTCTGCTTTCTTGGTATCAGCAGGCCTTGAGGTTCGGCGGAGGAAGTAAAAAGGCCTGGCTGCGCACAGTATTACTGGTGTACCTAGTAATACACGCAGCAGCCTGAACCGTACGCCGAACCTCTGACTTGTAACACCCCACCTATTGTACCACGTATATCTGATACGACAGTCAGGCGGTTCACCACGCAGTGGTGGTAAGGACCATGGATGTCGTGGGCGCCCACACCGCCACCCCGCCACACGCAGCCCGCCACCACAACGCCCCTCCACTGCCGCAGCTCCACAGGTCCCATCGACACGCCACTTTCGGAAGCTTTCATCAAAATCGATTGGGATGCAGCAGACCGCGCTGCAATCGGCAAAATAGCCTCGTGGTGGGTCCTGGTTGCTGCCCATATGCATGCATTGTGGGAGATTGCTACTTGGATGCGCGTGCTTTTGCACACAGACCGCGTGGTCTCGGCGCCAGGTTCCGTTCTAGGCAATTTGCAACTTTATGATTGTGCATCCGGCTTGGCCACAAGCCCTGTGGAGCATCTGGCTTTTCCATGCCTGCACTACAAGGTAGCACAGTGCAGGCCCGCGCTTCACACCCCTTTTTTCGCTTGACGTGCCCCACTTTGTGCCCCAGGTGGTGAACGCATTGACGGAGGACCAGGAGCTGCTGGAGGAGCTCATGAAGGACCCTATGCTGTCCACGCAAACCCTGCAGGTAGGGTTTGGCTAGGGTTTCGGCGCTCGCGTGGGTTGAAAAGCAAGCAGGCGTTCTCTAAAGTAAGGATCAAACGGTACCCCCGCATCCAACCTATACCAGAATGCCCCCTTTCCCACTACTCGGGGCCACCATACACGCTGAATTGCGTTGCCCCAAAAGCCGGCCCTGCTGGTTCCACGCCATACCGGTTTGGCCCTGGCTTGCCAGCCATGTGCATGCAGTGTTCATGACTTCCCCTGCGCTAAGCACATGTACATGTTGGGGAAGGGTGGATCGCTTGGGCTGTGGAGACCTACTTGAGGGCAAGGATGCCCAATTCAATGCTGAAACCAGCACGGTATGAGCACACGACAAAATTGGTAGCAACCTATGGGCCCCATGTACTTGTATGTATGCCTCACTATGCGCCTTAAATGCTCGCCTTCATAAGCCAATCCTCCCCAATTGCACATGTGCGTTTGGTTCAGTAGCACCCGGCCACATGGTGATTCTATTAATACAATAAACTAATAAAATGTGCACTTTTGTAGGTGCGCATGGTCCAGTGGTACCCCGGCCACATTGCGCGTGCTGAGCGCCAGCTCAAGGAGCAGCTCAAGATGGTGGACGTGGTGGTCGAAGTGAGGGACGCAAGGTATGGGATGTAAGGTTCAGGGATTAGCAGTTAGGGTTCAAGAACCATGTTCACAGCCTGACGTTTGCGAAAGTGCAACATTTTGGTACAGGGTGTACGCACACAATGGTTTGCAAAAGAAAAAATCATTCTGTCTAGTGCTTTTGCGCCGCACGGGATCCCCTGCTCCATGTTGAATATGCAAACAAACCATCATTAAGGCCATAATTCCCCCACACAATGGCTCACTTTCAAACCGAGCATTTTTGCGGCGCGCAGGATCCCCTACGCCACCGCCCACCCCTCCATCGACAAGTGGATCGGCACCAAGCCCCGGCTGGTGGTCATGAATCGGAGGGACATGGTTTCGGAGCGGGACCGCAAGCTTTGGTCGGAGCACTTTCGGCAGATCGGGCAGCCCGTGCTGTGGACCAATGGCGTGAATGGGGACGGCATACAACGGGTGAGTTGGAGGGGGAAACCGTTGGTGTACGGTTGGGGGCACTCAATGGCTTGCATATGGTGTAAGGCTGGGAGGCTTTACAGGGACAACCATTCTAAGCGGTATGTAATGCCTCACCTAAGAAAATGCCACACGGCCGCTCATGCTTGCATGTTTGCAAAGGTCACGAGGTGGATAGATGGGGCAATCTAATTGTTGGCTTGACCCTTGTGAGGTAGTGTGGGGTAGCCATCTCAGAGGGCGGCCCCCATGCTCACATCCCAAACCGTTTAAAACCCTTTTTTCGAACATCGACAATTTGGCTGGGTCGCATCCCTACGCCAGCAGCCCTAAACTCCAAACCCTACACCCTAAAACCCCCCACCACTCCCCCCGCAGGTCACCAAGACCGCCCTCGACCTCTCTGAGGCCATCAACGCTGGCAGGCTGCGCCGTGGCCTCAAGCCCCGCCCAGTGCGCGCGGCCCTAGTAGGGTTCCCCAACGTGGGCAAGAGCGCCCTCATCAACCGCCTGCTCAACCGGCGGGTGTGCGAAAGCGCGCCCAAACCCGGGGTCACCCGCAGGCTTCGCTGGCTGAGGCTGGGGGGTGACTTGGACTTGCTGGATTCGCCAGGTGGGTGGGTGGGGTGGGGGCCAATGAGTATGCCTGTTAACAAGTTTTAGTGCATGTGTTTTATGGGGCCAGTACGCCCCGGTAAGCATCACAGACTGGAAAGGGGTGTCTTGCACCTCTGGATTTGCCCTACAGCTATTCAAACTATGACCCTATTCAAAACCCGCCCGCTTGCGCCAGGTGGCCAATTGGCATTACTCTATTTACCCTAAAAGGTTCCAAATCTCTCTCCCCAGGTGTCCTCCCGGCCAATTTCACCGACCAGGTGGCTAGCCCAGAAGCTAGCCATGTGCAACGACATCGGCGAAGCCTCTAACATTGACTCTTTCATCAGACCACAGTGATGAAATCAGTTCCGGCCCCTTGCACCAGGTGTCCTTCCCGCCAATTCCCCTTAACAGTGTTCCATTCCCCCCCCCCAGGTGTGCTCCCCGCCAACTTCACCGACCAGGTGGCGGCCCAGAAGCTGGCCATGTGTAACGACATCGGCGAGGCCTCCTACATCGACTCCCTCATCGCGGCGGCCTTCATCGTCACGCTGCGCCGCCTGCCCAACGCCCCCGCCCTGGTGCGCGCCCTCAAGGGGAGGTACAAGGTCAGTCCAGAGGGGATGAGCGCGGAGGATTACGTGGGGGCGGTGGGGGAGGCGCTGTTCGTTGGGGATGCGGGGACGGAGCGCGCGGGGCAGCGGATCCTGAAGGACTACCGCACGGGCGCGCTGGGCAATTTCGCGCTGGAGCTGCCGCGCTACAAGGGGCAAGCATCCGCGGATGAGGCGGACGCTGGTGCGGTGCCCCAAGCATCCTTGGAGGAGGGTGACTCTGTTTTGGTGCCCCAAGCATCCTCAAATGAGGGTAAAATTGTTTCGGTGCCCCAAACAGAATATCATGATCTGATTCAGCCGCAAGGGGAGGGCAGCTGAGGACTGTGTGGGGGCGGTGGGGGATGCGATGGTTGTGGGTATCGGTGGGCTTCAATCAGATGCGCGCAGGCGAAAGGATACCAAATACCTGTGAATCAGAGGATTTCGATTCTAGGATTCTGGACACTTTCAGGTGCGGGCAGCCATGGGAATCATCAACCACCATGGTGGCTCAGTTCAGGGTGCCGCCCGCGCCCGCGCCAGTAATCATTGATTGACAGTGACATTGGAAAACAATTCGTTGATACTGCATATGCACAAGCAGCTGTGGGATCATTGATTAGCATATACGTGCCTCCAAATCCTTGCGGACAAATCATTTTTGCATGCATCTGCCTGGCCCATCCTCAGGGTGGGCATGCCATGGCGCCCTTGCAGGGAATCTCTTAAAAGGAGGAAAGAAAGTGAACACGCAGCACAATTCGATATAGGATGAATATAACAGAGTCGTGGACCTGTGCAGTGCTTCCAGTGGCTGTGGCAGTCGGGGCGGTTATAGCATCCATGTCACATAAGTTGCCAACGTTGTCCAATGGCAGGGTGTCCTTATCAACTCCCAAGCAAACAAGAACATTGCCTTTCCCACGCATTATGGAAATAGGCATACTATGAGGATTCTTATCCTATTAGGATAAGAATCTGGTCAAAAGTCGTGGCAGTGATGTGTCCTGGAGCCCGCCAAAATAATGGAAAGAAGATACTGCAGATTGAACATTGGGCAAACCCCTAAGGCCTGGACCCCACAATAAAAGCCGTCCCATATTATTTCCACGACATTTGTGGGGAATAAACACTCACGCAATGAGTCCCTCCCCCCCACACGCACACCACCTCTCCATTTCCCGCCATTCACACCCGCCTCCACCCTTGCACCAACTTCATTGCCTCCTCGACCACCCTTGCCCTGTCGCACTCCCCTTGTGCCCCCGCCACCAGTCGCGCCAACCCGGCGAACACCCCCTCGAGGGTCCCCACCACCATCCCCTCACTCGCCTCCACCACCGCCGCAAGGAGGGTGGCGGCGGCTGCCAGGTCAGCAGGGGTTGCTGGGGGCGGGGAGGGCGGAGCGTGGAACTCAGCCTGCGGGGAGGTGGTGGTGGTGTCAAGGGGCAGTTGCAAAAAAGGATGTGGCCGAAAAAACGATAGTTACTCCTACATGCAGCTGACTCACTTTCATCTTTACACCAAAAAGCACAGGACATGCACATCCAAACCGCCAAGAGAGCAGCAACGCAAGAAAGGCAAAGGGGGGATTGAGACCACTCACCGCTTGCATTGCCTCCACCAACACCTCCCCATCCGCCTCCTCCATTTCCCCATTCTCACCCCCTTCCATTCCCTCCCTTTGATCCAGCTCACGCAGATCCTTGCTGCTGGCCATAGACAACATGTGGGGCATAGCTCCATTGCCAGACGCAACCACCTCCCCTCCTGCGTCCTCTCCTTCCTCCCCTCCCTTGCCCAAACTGCCAGGTCCTGGCGCTGCATCCGCATCGTCTGTAAACGCTGCAAAGGTATGGGCACCCAGCGCCACACCCCCGTTCTCCCCATTAAGTCCTGGGGAGCCATCATTTGCCACAGCGCCATCATGCGCCGCGCCGCCGTCATGTCCCGCAGCGCCATCATGCGGCGCAGGGGTCGCGTCCTCCGTCCCGTTTTGTGTATTCCCATGTAGCTCCCCTGGGCCTGTTTTGCCTGGCGCCGATGCCGAAGGGGGATCGGGGGGCGGCGGGGCGGGGGTGGCCGCGGTGTCATGCTGTGATGGCACTCCGGCGGGCGTTATGGACTGACCCTGTTAGTGTGTGGAGCACACAGTTAGCCAAGTGAGCAAATGCTGCTCGCTGCTGGCTGGGCATGCAAAACTCACAAACCCTACCAACACATACAAAAACCCCCACAGCCATCAAAACCCTAACAAAACCCTACAAACCCCCGCCAAGCCCTACCTGGCTGTCTGCCTTCATGATGCGCTTAATCTCCCTCAGCCGCCTGGCAACCACCTCAGGATCATTCAAACCCCACTAAACCCTATCAAAACCCTACCAAATACCCTACCAAGCCCTACCTGGCTGTCTGCCTTCATGGCGCGCCGGATCTCCCTCAGCCGCCTGGCCACCGCCTCTGGATCGTCAAACACCACCCTGGCTTCACTGGAGGGCTCACCACCATGCAGGCGCCGGCTGCTGCGGGTGGTGGGGGGCAGGCCTGCGCGCAAGGAGGGGGAGTGGATCATAGAGTAACGGGGATGGCGTGGGGGGGTGACAGTCCCGGTGGAGATGGGGTGGTTGGGGGTGGCGATCTAGTGTGACGGGAATGGCCATGTGAAGAGATGCAGCCCCACACCGCATGGTGATCGGTGTGGTTACACAAGGGGGGTGCTGGCAGCTGTTCAGGAGGGAGTGCATGCATTCACATGGCAATGCGTACACCATGGGGCTGCACTGTGGTGTATTGTTGAGCTCCGTACCAGTTGCGTTTCGCATGTCTCCCCCTTGGCGGGGGGGGCGGGACCCAAACTGGTGCACTGGGGCAGGGGGGATGACACCTGTGAAAAGAACAGGGAGGAGATGAGTTAAATAAGAAAGCAAAACAACTGGAAACGCAAAATCATGTGTATGTGTCAGCAGCAGGTCCCGTACCATGCTCATGGTTCCGCACAGTAGCAAAGTTTGCACACTTTCTCGAGATCAAGACAGTGTGCGTTTCCGCCGCAGTAGATTCCAAGGTTGCAAACAGCACTCTGGGTATGATTGCACAAAGAAAGCTCAACCGCAAGGGTCTGGAAGGCGCGATTACGGTTCAATGTAGGGTTTTCCCTCACCTGGTGGTGGCGGCAAGGGGCCCCCTCCCGCCACAATCGCCTCACATTTGGCCGCCAATTCGGGGGGCACGCGTGCAGCCACCAGCGCCTGGACCTCGTCTACCAGTGCATGTGCTCGGCTGACCTCCCGTACCTGGGTTTAGGGTTCATGATTTAGGGTTAGGGTGCTGACCTCCAGCACCTGTGTGGATAACGTTGGCATATGTGCGCGGATTGGCTGGCTGAGTGCATGGAGACACGCATGGGTCAATTTCACTGCATTGCATGCAGATGTTGTCGTCCACAAAACCTCACACATGCGCATATATATCGAACCATATACTACATATTGGCACAGACGCGTACAGATGCACATGTAAGAAATACATGAATTAAATCCCAGCCAGCACACGCAACCACAGCACTGGCTGCATGCATGCGCATGCGCACCACCGCATGCGCACCACCGCATGCGCGCGCGTACAATGTACACAACAATCAGCACCGTCCGCAACCACATCCACAACCACACGCATGCACATGCCTTTTCCTTACGTACCGCGGTCACGTCATCTCCCCAGTACTGCCTGGCCCCCTCTGCTATCAGCGCCACGTCAGCAAGGTACTGCCCCAATGTGAGGTAGGCATGCGAGTCGATTCGGGCCAGGAGGGTGGCGAGGTCCATGGGATTGGTCACCTGGGGCGGAAACAGAAACCCTTGCTTGAGGTTTCAGGCCTTGTGTAGGGTTTCAGAGACTGAAAGGGTTTCAGGCCATAATTAGGGTTCACAATCTAGCAACGATGCTGTGCAGATTGCCCCCAGAGAAACGCACTTGGGATCCGCGCACGTGCTTTCGAATCTGCTCTGTTATTTTAAGTGCCTCACATACCTCTCCATGGAACAGCAAAACCCTAATGCATCCTCTCCAGAACCCTGCCACATTTCAGTATCCGGGTCCTCTTTAAGCGACACTGGCTGAGCAACCAGCAAAACCCTCTACAAAACCCTACCAGCTCCAAGTACTCTGAGTCCTCCTCAGGCGACACCGGCTGCGCAAACATTTTTCAACAAAACCCTGGCAAAACCCTAGCAAGAACCCTATACAAACCCTACCAGTTCCCAGTACTCTGGGTCCTCCTCGGGCGACACTGGCTGCGCAAACAGCGCCCACTTGCGGTTGCACAGCATGCGCGTGGTCACTTCCCGCAGCGCAACCCTTAGGGTTCGCAGGGCGGCCTGCTGGGACTCCCAGGCGGCGCGGCTCTCCCGTTTCTTCGCTTCCGCGTGCTCTTTCTCCCCTTGATCCACGGCATCTGGTGCCCGAGGGAGCTGCATGAATGGGGCCATTTTAATATCTTTTGGGGATCGTGATTGGGGATGAGTGGGAGTTGGAAATGGTGACGTGCAAGCATGTGGTGACAGGCAGTGCGGTGTGTGCATGCTTGTGGCTCGGCTCTACAGCACACATGCACTTGCTGGCCGCCAGTCAAGGGTTGCGATGCGATGCAACCGGCGTGTGCAAAAACCCACATTAATGGGATGCAGGTGGCTGGGGTGTAAGGGTTTCTGGGTATTTGCATACCTCTGGTATTGCTGTGACCGACTTAGCTGGCGGGGGTGGAGGTGGCGGCAAGGCAATGGCGTTGCACACGCCCTGCAGGGAGCAGAGGGAGTCAAAACCCTAAACACAATGAATTGACACCCTAGAAACCCAGGACTGAAACCCTAGAAACGCCGGTCACTAGGCTAAACCTCTTGTCAGACGCGCATGCCCTTGCTACGCCGGTGCTTGTTTTCCCACACCACCAGAGGCTACCTTACCCTAAACTCTAAGTGACAAGTCAAGCAATTGTGAGCACCTGCAGTCCACTTATGACGAGGCAGAAAACCCTAGCCAGCGCTTGTAAAACCCTTGTAAAACCCTCGCCAACCCAAAGAACCTAGCAAGCGATTCCAAAACCCTAGTAAAACCCTAGTAAAACCCCTTGCCCACCTCGAAGAACATCCTGCGCTGCCGCTCGTCAGGCGGCCCAACCTCGTAGCTCCCCTCCCCTTCACCCCCGAATAACGACCTCGCCTCGGGGTCCAATTCCCCTAACGCTGACTCAGCAGTCCCGATGAGCAGTAGGGGCAAATCGGAGGGGAGGTCAGCGAGCAGCATCCACAGGGTGGAGCGCAGGGAGGCGGGTGCCGTGTCCCACCAGAGCTGGAGGTGGGGGAGGTATAATACTGCGGGGGCGGACCGGCGGGCCTCAATGATTGCGCGCACAAGGGCCTCCTCGGGGGACCTGCAGGGAGAGTTTATATAAAATTTGGTTGGAATGTATGAAGCTTTTGTTACGGGACATTGTTTCAGCCACAACTCATGACTGTACCATCCAGCGCATCAGGCAACAGTACTGGCAGGCACTTGAGTGCCATGTAGATATGGATTGCCAACGCGGTACACAATTCGCCCCACAGCAACATACACGCACCCATTCACTTCCCCCCTACACCCACACCCACCTGGCGCCAGCATCCGACAGCAGCGCCGGCAGGCCAATGGCGTGCACCGGCAGGCCCTCGAGTGCATACAGCAGCGCAGCGCCTATGTGGGGCTGTCCGCTGCCGTCGGGCCCACACACAAGCAGGCGGGGGCGCGCCACAGGCGTGTGCGTGTGGGGAAGCGCCGCGCCCCCGGAGCCGCCTGCGGGGACGGGGATGGGGATGGTTTGGACAGGGATGCAGAAAATGGGCACAATGGGATTGATAAGCATGTTACCTGCAGGATAAGGGGCGAGGGCATGGCAATGTCGTCCCAACGTTGCAATCGCGTACTCTTGGCAGGAGGACTTGATATATCACATATTTAAGTCCTCCTGCTCTTGGTAGTTACAAGAGTTCCAGCTATACCATATTAGAGGTGTGCCCTCTCTTTGCGTCAGCCAGCCCTGTCCTGGCACTGCTTACACCATCTCACAGGTAAGGTAAACTCAGCTTTACAAATTGAGAGAGGCAGAATGCAGCATGAGCTTACCTTGCCCATTGTAAAAGCTGCGGAATTTTCCGACCAGCCCCGGGGCCGCACCCCCATCCCTGGCGCCGTATGACTCGCCAGGTGCCAGGGCAGCGGCTGCCGGGAAGATTTGGCGCAGATGCGCCATGATGGCCTCCACATGGGGCTGCAGCATAGGGTTCTAGTCTTAGGATTATTCTGGAGAAAACGCCCTCACGTCATGCAAGAAAGCATTATCTCCATGCCTAATGATGCAGGAAAAATAGAAAGCAAACTCCACACCTCCAGCAGCGGCATGAGCAGCTGCGCCACCCTAAACCCTAACCCCAAACCCTAAACATGGAAAAGAGTGCCGTAATAACACACCTCCAGCAGCGGCATGAGCAGCTGCGCCACCTTAAACCCTAAACCCTAACATGGACAGAAAAATCAAATTACCACACCTCCAGCAGAGGCATGAGCAGCTGCGCTACTGGGCGCGCATGCTCAATCGCCGACCGGTGGCTGGCAGGCGTGATTGCCGCCAGGGCCGCCATGAAGTCCTGGCGCTCCACCAGCACCCTGCTAGGGTCCACCAGCAGCTTCTGGTCGCTGTCGTAGATCTGGGGGTAGCAGCGCCGCAGGGCGTGGAGGGAGGCCTCGGTGCACAGGGCCTGGGATTGGGGGATCCAGGAGAAGTTGTGCGTCAATTTTCAGCTGGGAAGAGGGTGAGTGAGTGAGTGGGATTGAGCAGAGGGGAAAGCGGGGAGGTGAGGAGGTGCAAATAGCTGCAGAAGTGAGTGCAAAGTACCCTAATCAACCCAACCAGGGTCTTGACAATAGCCCACACTGACCCTTGCCAGCTCAGGCCGCCACCACGAAACCCTAGGACCCTGGACCCAACCCTCGACCCAAAAACCCTAGACCCAAACCCTACCTTCAGGTCCGCCCCGCAGTAGCCCACACTAACCCTTGCCAGCTCAGCCCTCAGCCCCTGGTCGGGTTGGTCTGCCCATGCTTTGGTGTGTATGTCCAGGATCTGCTCCCGCGCAGACTGGTTGGGCAGGGGGAAAAGCAGCTCTCGGTCAAACCTGAGGGGAGGAAACCAGGGGTTGGACAGGGGAGGGAAAGAAGCCAAAATGCCCAGCAGCACAAAAATAAAATGAACAGATGAAAGCCTGAATAGTGAAAAAGAGCAATCAGAAAGCACAACGGGGAATGAAAGGGCATAAAGTCAAAATAAAAGAGCAAAACAGTAACCAAAAAGCAAAAAGTGGCACACAAAAAGCTGAAAGGAAAAGAGCAAATACAAGCACCAACAAATAATAAACAGTGCCAAACTGCTCGGCGCCACATGTACAAGAATGGCAGTACTGCTGTGTTGCTGGAGTGCACTGAACCAACTAACTGACCACTAAAAGTAATTAAAAATAACCCAGGCTTTGAGCACCCACCTCCCCGGCCTGCGCAGCGCCCCATCCAGGGCGTCTATCCTGTTTGTCGCCCCTATAATGACCACCTTGCCCCGCGCATCCAGCCCATCCATGAGCGCCAGCAGCGTTGACACGATGCTGTTGTGGATCTGGTCCTGCTTGCTGCTGCGAACCTGAAGCGGGGGAAATTGGAATGTATTGGGGAGGAAATCACTAGCTTAGGGAAAACCCCAGGGGTTGACACGATGCTGTTGTGGATCTGGTCCTGCTTGCTGCTGCGAACCTGAAGGGGGGGAAATGGAATGTAATGGGGAGGAAACCACTCAGGCAAGGATGTCGTTTGGGGAGAATCAACGGGGTAGAACACAATGCTGTTATGGATCTGGTTCTGTTTCCTGTTGCAACTCTGGAAGGGGGGATGGAAGGAAGCACAACGAGTGCCACAAACCGCACCATGCACGCACAGGTAACCCATGATGTGGATGCATGTACCCATATAGGACTCGAGTACAGGCACCAACCGGCGCCAGGCCATCTATCTCATCAAAGAAGATGATGGAGGGCTGGTCGGGCTCCGCCTCCTTAAACAGCATATCAGGTGAGCATATGAGGGTGCGGAAGAGATGGATAGCGTATTGCGCATCCATCATCCATCCGACAAAACACCCTAAGCCCTACAACACCCTATGCAACCGACATGCATCATGATGGTCCTGCGCCCAAACCCACCGGCGCCAGGCCGTCAATCTCATCAAAGAAGATGATCGAGGGCTGGTTGCGCTGCGCCTCCTCAAACAGCAGCCGCAGCTGGCGCTCAGCCTCCCCCACCCACTTTGACAGCACGTCAGCCCCCTTGCGCATATAGAAGGACACGGGCTGGCCAGCGCGGCTTGCGGTGGCGGCAAGCGCCCGTGCAACTAGGGTCTTGCCAGTACCTAAAGTAGGGTTTTGGGGTTTAGGGTATTGCCGGTCCCCCCTTAAGGCTAGCTGTGGCGGCCAGGGCTGGCGTCACAAAGGTCTTGCCAATCTCTACACTAGTCTTAGTGTGTGCATAAACCCTACAGAAACCCTAGCGCGACATTTTCCTTAAGAGTGCCATAGCTAAGCACTACAGGGGCGATCCCGACCAGTAACCCTACAGGTAAATCCCGACCAGTGGAACGGCCGTATAACGGCATACTGGCAGAAATTTCAAAGGAAGCCTCTGAGGAAACCTAACGAAACCCTGCGGGTGAAGCCCTCACCTGGCGGGCCGTAGAACAGTACACCCCTGGGGGGCGTAATATGGAAGTGCTGGAAGAGCTCAGGGTACACCAAGGGGAGAAATATCATTTCTTTCAGTGCTCGGATGTAATGGTCCAGCCCCCCCACTTGGTCAAAGCTGATGGAGGGGTCAACCTGCAGGGTGCACAGAAACCCTAAAACCCTAAACAGCGCATGGTACGCTGACAAGCTGTCAAACTCTAATTCTATCGGTAGGAATAGGGATTCAAGCGCACCATGCGCCTCGAAATGCACCCCCACTGTCGCATAAATCCATGGCGAATACCTGAGCACGCTGCTAACTTCCATGCACATGCACAGCCATTCATGCAAGAATGTCAACCAGCCGTCGCACACCACCCTACCTGCAGGGGTGTGATTTCCGCATTGCCCGCCTTGTCCCTAGGTGGGCCCCCCAGTGCAGAGGCGATGGCTGCTTCCCAGGGGGGCGCGTTAATTGAAGGGGTGGTGGCGGTGCGGGGCTGCCACGGAGCGCCACCTGGCGTCCCACCGGGACCCTGCAAAGGAAGGACAACAATTAGTATTAGCACTCCCAGGGAATGCCACCTGGCGTCCCACCGGGTCCCTGCACTGGGGAGACAAAAGCCAACTACATTGATTTCTAATACGCCTGGGACCATCAAGAGGGCAAGGAAAGAAAACATGAGGCAGATGGCAATGACATCTGTCGGAATAGATGCGATTTTGCAATAGTTTGGCAGGGTTGCTGTATGTACCCTTCCGATTAGCCAGCCATCGTGCCACGTCCCCAACTAAGGTCAATTACAGGGTGCAAGGGTTTCGGTGCATGCAGGTATTTGGCAGCGTTTCCACAGGTATGTGTAAAATTTAAATGTCCACTTGACTAGGACAGGGACAGGGACAGGGTTTTGCTAGGGTTTCCGCACCTGCAGGGCTCGCCAGTTGCCCGGGTCCTCATCAGGCACTGCATCCTCCTCCTCAACCTCCCACCCCCTGCCCCCTCTGGCCCTGCCACCACCACCGCCACTGCCAGCGCGCACCCCCCACCGCCCCCGGCGCGAGGCGAAGTTGCGCTTGCCGCCGCCCGACTTGGCACCCACGCCCCTGCGCATGCGGGGTGGTGTTCAGGGTTCAGAGGGTTTAGAACTTGCAGCCGCCTTGAGTGGTAAGGGTTTAGGGCGCAAGGTTTAGAATTTCAGGGTTTAAGCTAAGACGTTCAAGACTCAAAGTATAGCCTCCTTTGGAATACAGCAGCTCAGCGTGGCACATCACCATGAAACTGTCCCTGATATTTATCCCATATTTTCCAGATGGATCCCAAATATCCGAGCCCCTCTTCGAGGTCCCTCCCCTGCTGAGCTTCTCTTTAGATGCGTTTTGGCAGCCATGTTTAAAAAATCCCCACCTGTATTGGCCCCCTGTGGAGTAGAGCGGCTCTGCCTGGCGCATGACCTTTGACCGGTCCCTCAGGCTGTAGCGGTGCTCGACCTGCGCATCATCTTCCTCCTCCTCCTCTTCCTCTTCCTCCTCCGCCTCCCCTGGGGCCTGGAAAACCACGCCAGGTGGCAAACTGTCAGCGCTGTCTCAGGGACAAAGCAGCACAGATGTATTTTTTTCTTTACCCAGTTTCTTTTGATATTGCCCCCTGGAGGCTGACACAAACCATGCCAAATAAGTTCAGGAACAAGCAGTGTCCATTATTTCCACGTTTGCTTTCAACTATTAGGGGCGATGGGTAGACAGGTGGAGTGCCAAGCGTTGCTCCACCGCTGGTCAATTCTGAACAGCTGCCTTGCGTGTGGCTGGGCGCAGTGGGGATTGGGTGGGGTTCATATGCACGATGGGGAGCCTTATCAGTCCAAGTTGCAAGTGAAGGTACCGAGAGCCTGTCAAGAAATGCACGCTCATGCTACCTGGTTTAAGGTTCAGGATTATCCTTACCTGGCCGTCGTCCTCTTCCTCCCCTTGGCCCAGACCCTCTTCTTCCCCTTCCAGTTCACCCCTGGTGCGCCCCCCTTGCCTGCCCCCAGCCACCTCACTATCCTCATACCCATAGCCCCCCTCAGGGGGTGAAAATCGCTTCCCCAGGGTGCGATCCCTGGGGATGTAGCGGCGGGAGTAGTCCATGACCTCCTCCCGCCTGCGATGGTTCCCTTCCTCCCCTTGCGCATGATCCTTGTCCTGCAGTGGGTGTGGCGGGCTTCACATCATTTAAATTTGTTTAGTTGTTCAATGCGTGTGCAGGTGCTTGAACGGTGTTTCAAGAGGTGATGATCCAATCCCATGCAATGGATCGTACAACCTGGAGTGTGATGATTCAGTGATAGCACACGACGATGACGCCCCTCACCAGCCCAAATTTCCCATGTAAATCCGTGTTTACATCACTCCAATGTCCTCTGCTTAACCAAGGAGTCGAGGCAATAATACGATTATCTACAGCATTATCTTGTTACCCTTGGCTCCACTTCCGTGCTGCAGCGCTTCTATCACCCCTCAACACCCCTCCCACACGCACCTCAAAGCCCTCCCCTCCCCGCATGCGCTTGGCCTGCCTCGAATACCCCCCCTGGCTGCCCCCCTGGCTCCCGCTAATCCCAAAGAACTGGGTGCGGTGAAGGGCGCGCCCGTAGCGGCTGGTGCCCATAACCTCCTCCCCGTTTTCTTCATCGTCAAACTCGCCCTCATCACTGGCCGGGTCCCGGGGATGCTGCAGGGAGGGATAGGGTTAAATAGCGACAACAGGGTTGTGCAACTATTTTTGGTGGGGTGCCGCCGCACTTATGCGCACTAGGCCATCGACAGCTTGCGTGCAGCAGCTGGGAATTAAAGTGTCCCTATTTCGAAAGGAACCAAAACTTATATGTGCAAACGCAGGGATGGAACTCTTGTTGGGTTGCTAGAAACGAGCAGTCCTGTTGCGCTCAACGTGATGGACAGCTTGGGTGCAGCAGCTGGAAATAAAAGTCTAGGATGCTGGAGGTTTTAATGGAAAGTTCTTAAAATACCAAATGGCCCAACGCCATCCCCATGGTACCGGATCAAGGCATGCAATAGCCTGGCATGCACCGCCATGCTAGCCATTTGAACAAGCCAGGCCTCGAATCCTCTCCCCATTGACGGCGTTCAGCAGTCATCACCACCCACCTGGGGTTTCCTGCGCTCCTTCCCCCCTTGTTCCCTCCCCGCATTCCTCCTCCTGCCCCTCCCCCCTGGGTAATCCGCCACCTCATCGAAGGGGTCATCCCCGGGATCGGCATAGCTCACAGACCCCAGGCGGGTGCGCAGCCGGGCCTTGATGGGCGCAATTTCGGTGGCGGCGGGGTGCTGGGGGTGGGCGCCACCCTGCGGGTTCAGAAATGAGGGTTTAATGGTGGCGTGCCAGGGCGCACTGTGGGGTTATTATGTATATGATACAGGGTTCAACCCTTAGGGTTCAGGTTTAGAATTGGTGGTAAAGGGGTGCATGCGTGCCGCCCTGTGGGGTATGTTTGGGGTGCAGGGGTGCAGGGGATGCGCAGCATTCTGCAAGGAAATGGGATGGCAGTGGGAGGCAAGCGGTAACAGCGGCTTGGCTTGTAAATGCTAATGGGCTTGAAAGCACTGCAGTTGGTTCCAGAGCGCCTCGGGAGGAGTATGGCGCAGGTGTGCGAGGGCTACCCAGACGTATTTTGAGCAACATGCATGTACACACGGTTGGCCCCAGGAAAGAGCTGCAGGCGCTAAGAGTGTGCAAATGACGCCAGACACCCCAGGCAACGCTGGGACAGCTCAATGCATCGCACACCTGCCACATGCATCTCGTTTGGGCCAAGGAGAACAATACGATTGGCGTGTACCCACTCTATGACCCCATTACAGCACTTGAAAGCACCACAATTGGTTCGTTATCACCACCACTCACCCTGTGTCCCCTGTCGTTGTCGGCCCCAGCGGGCCCCGGTTCGATCCTGCGCCCCTCATCTTCTGAGCCGCTGCGCACGTGCTCCAGCTCGTGCGACTGGACGTCCCGCCGCCGCGTGTTGACCATAGTGGCGGCGGTGGGTTGGCGGTGGATATACTAGCGAGGTATCTGGGTTGGTGTGGTGGGGTGCCTCCGCTGCATGGTGTTATACGGTTTGGTATGCATGCATATACTGCAAGGGTTCTCCCGCCCAACTTGGATTTTAGCCCCTGGAAGGGATACAACACACAGACCCGGATGAGTCAACTCCAAATATTGCAATTAGAAGAAACACAACGCAGCAATATTGGGTGTGCAGGCGTTTGCGGAAAGTAGTACACGGGTGGTCCGCGGTGGCACGCGCGGGTTTGGGGACGATCACCACACCCCAGCTTCATGCAGCGGACGAGAAAGGTACTTACATACACAACTTGCACGCCCTAAAGTAACAGCAGATAGCTAAATATGTCACGACGCACACTTCAATAAATCCACAAGCCGTAGAACAGGTTTGAGCTGCCTCTTCAAACCCGCGTGATTCATTTTTGGCAATGCGGAGCAAGCTCATCCCAAATCCCCAGCTGGGCCTTCTTGTTTGGATTTGCCGCAAGTGACTTGGCTGTTCTCCACATGGGTCCGTAAAACCCAACACACAAAGCTTGTCGGTACATATTACACAATATAGCAGTATCTACACTCAATTTGATGTTACAATGAATGGACCCTGGTATTCCAAGTACACAGCATGGCTTCAAGTGACCGCTCCATGCATTACCTATCAATGTGCATCGCAATTATTGGAGAAAGGTAAGCCAGGGTGCAACACATGCACGCCACAACCACGCCATGAATCAGGCCCACGCATCCTTGCAAACCACTCCAAAGCCGCCTGGCGCTCCGGGTCACCCACCACCCGCAACAGCTCCGTTTGAACATCATCCAAGGCACGAGATCCAGACACACCCGAGCGGTACACCAGCACTTGCTGCTTCGCCAGCCGCTGCTGCACCCCTGAATCATCCTCCACCACATCCCAGCCTCTGCCTACAACCTTGAGGATGCAGCTGCCAAGGAAGACGGAGCCTTGCGGGTGCAGGCGCGGGTTGATGGGCGCAGTCAGCTGCAGCTCTATAGGTGGACGGCTTGATTGCATAAAAAAATGTGAAGCTGTGTAGTCAAATGTCAGTAGAGTAAGGTGGGGCAAGGCGGATAGCACCATGTCACGGGTCACAGTACAGGTGACGCTCAGCTGCCGTAAGGAGGAGGGCATGTGCCGCAGACAACTGTCTACCCCATAGCCATCAATGTGCACTGACATGCTGAGCACCGGAGGCAGCAAGTGGGACACATCCAGCCAGTCTGCACTGCCGCTGCGCAGGAATGTGGGCCCGTTCTTGCTGTCACGGAATGTCATGTGTTGGAGCCCCTCTGGCCACCATGGCCCGCTGTCTGGCAGCATGAGCCGTGCAAAAACAATGAAGAGGGTGAGGGAGGACAGCGCAGTTGCTGCCCGCAGGTCCAAAGTGAAGTCTGCTGCATTCACATGCAGCTCCAGCTCCCGTAGATGGGGCAGGCTGCTGAGTGGCAGGCTCACGCTGTGCACAAGGGTCTGCTCAGTCCTTTCCGGGTGCCCCACCCACTGCTGGAACCTGCGCACCGAGGGCAGCGTGGGCAGCGGGAACGGCACAAACACCTGTTGGAAGGAACGGTCCCAGGGGTGCTGAACGAAGTCCAGCTGCAGGGCGGTGAGCGCTGTAAGGGCGCTCAGGTGGGCGGTCAGGGGCGCCATGCTGGCGTGCGCCCGCGCCACGTTATTGACGGGGTCAACAAGGGGCAGCGCTGAGCCGGCATCCACATGCAGTGAAAGCTCCTCTAGGCCATGCAGCCGCCCCACTGCCACCAGGATGCTCTCAAAGTAGCCTGACGTGATTTGGGTCACGCGTGAGACACCCTGGCGTGACACAACCTCCGGGTCACGCACCCAGATGTGCAGGGAGCGCACGCAGGCGGGGTCCAGCGCCCCCAGCAATGCGGTGCACTCATCAGCCCTTATGGCGCATTCCACCTTCAGCTCCCAGGTACGTAACAGGCGGGCGGGCGCAGCCACAAGCTGTGGAATGAGCTTGAACTCCTGAATGTCAATCACCATCGGCTCCCACAGCACGCCCTGGCGGTTCAGTATGTTGTGCCAGCGCTGGCAAACTGGAGTGGCACGCACTCGTTCCGGCAGCGGCAGGCGCATTAGCACCTGCAGCGGCAGGTGGCTGGGTATTTCTAAAGCGGACAGTGGCTACTGATTTTTGGTGGGCTAAGGAACCAGAGGTGCCCTTGTTCACTCGCGCCATCAACACCAGGCACTGCAACTTGATGCTGTGGTGCGTTTCATGATGCCATGTGTAATACTGCCTCGTATGGGAGGCAGATGTACGCCAGTGCCCTCCCGCCATCATCACCCGCGCCCTACTACCATCATCCATGCACTACTACTGCAGATGTGGCGCATGAGACACCCGTGCCACTGCACGAGCTAGTGCATAGACACAACACAAGTGGTGCAGCTGGTGATCCAGCACCCTAACGTAGGGTTTTTTAAGGGCCGCGGTTTGAGACCACAAGCCAACGGTATCACAGCAGGCGTATTACCTGTGCCAGGGCGTCATCTGGCAGGTTGTTGATGTGACATGGCTGTGAATGGCTCGTATCATGCTGGGCAATGTCCTCCCCAGTGTTATCAGCATGCGATGCTCCCCTTGGCGACGCCATGCCAGTGGCTCCCTTGGAAGCTCCCCAGGGGTCTTCAAGTTGCCCCGCAGCTACAGTCACTGATCAGTACAAAAGTGTGTTGGTCACGAGTGTCCACCGCCAGCGCTTTTAAGCACCAAAATCCAGGGCTGGATTGCTTGCATGCAGGGTGTGGGTGCCATGTCGACTTGCCAAGAGTGCCCACTGCCTCACAGAAGCAGCACACAGTCTCCGAGCAGGTCCAGGAGGACAGGGTATTAAGACTGGACTGGTGTGCTAACCTGCTTTACACATGAGGTTCTGCAGGCAAAGGTTGCTCAAGAGCAAAGAACGTACTGTTGTTGGAAGAGTGTCCCAGCATTGAGTCCCGCTGTGGAGCACAACAAGTCGAGTCTAGCTCCCTGGGCTCTAAGCCCTCGGTGAGTGCTAAACGGTACCGTACCTTTGGGGGTTATTTATCATTGCTAAGGTCAGGTGCAAATGGGACACCTGGTGACACTTATGGTCTTGAGCCCAGGCTTTTGAAGCTTGAAAGAACCTTCTCGGAGAACCTTCCGGCAAGTTTGCAGAGCCAACGTTCGAAAAGTTCCATATATAGTCAGTAGTACGCCAAAAACTAGTGCTTATGGGAAGACTATCCAGGTGGTTGCTACCAAAGCAGTGTCAAACAACACCAGGACAACGACAAAAAACAAAACAGAAAAGAAGGTGCAAGCGGACTTGCACTGCACTTGCAAAGCATCTGAGTCAGTGTTTTGGGCGCCCATTGCCCATGTTACATCTGACTTGGCCGGGGGGTGGGAGAAAAATTTATTTCAGACACCATCCTAAAATTGTTTGGACCCCCAGACCTTTTGACCCACCCCCCCCCTTTTCTTGTATGATTTATTTTTAAAGGCTGATTTGGACACTAGGAAGGGCGCTGATGCTCTCTGGACCAGCCAAATTTATGAATGGCATCTTCTGTATTTTTAAAATTGAAATTATTGATAATAAATTTAAAATAAATGGAATTTACTTTCTTAAATATATACTGGATTAATAACTATTAATAATATTAAATCTTAACATTATTGCAAATAATGCATGCCCAGGGACATGTGGTACCACAACCATGTCCAGGTTGCAGCAATGTACATCTAAGTGTGTGCAAACGACAGCTTAGACCATGTGCGAGCTTGCACCATGCAGCAAACCTGCCAAATACCTCCACAAAAAAAATATCAGGACTTTTTAAATTTCCCACTGAAATTTATTTGAAGACCTGAACCACCCCCCCCACCCCCACCCCAAAACATCGCCGTATTTTTTATGGCGTTTTCAGGATAGCTAGAGGGGCCCAAGTTGTCCTCAATTGTGCATGCAAATATGTCAACTCCACGATGGTGTCAAAAGTTGCAGAAACTCCCACCCCCTGACTTGGCTGATAAATTTACGATAAAAGCAAGAGGGTTTTCTGGAGGGTTTTAGGAACAAATAAAGGGAATAAAGGCTTTAAGATTGCCTCTAAATAATTGCTGTCGACAGGAGGATTTTTATATGTTACAAATCTATTTGTCCTCCCCCTGTTTGTTCGTAACTGTCAACACACCTTACATAAACTACAAATCAAATTGCTGCTGAAGTGCGAGTGCATCAACCCTCCGTACTGTTTAAACCCCGAGCATTCCAACGCTTGCACCCGAGCAATTCCAACACATTGGTAAGTTACCAATGGCGATACTATTAAATACATCATCCCCAATGCCCAGCAGGGCTTGCTTATTGTTCACGGTTTTTTCCTGGGATTATCCTTGTTCTTTGCGAGTTCGTTCACCACATTTTCCTCTCCACCATGGGCGTGCATTGCGCTGCATACCTCCCCTGCAGGGATTTTGCCCCTGTCCCAGCGTGTTGCCCATTTCTTCATGCCGCGGCAGATACTGAGTAGGGTTCTTATTTATTTTCTGTGTGTTTTTAAAGCATTGCTGGGAAAGGCTTATGGTGTGCCGCCGTGTGAGGGCGATTTCTTTCTTTCTTTCTTCTGTTACATTGAACGGATCATGTCAACCCACAAAATTGGAGTTTCCCATAGATATTCCGCTAATAACGCATGGCACCAGATTATCCCGCCATTCACTACCTAACACTTTGCATCACAATAGAAGAATGGTAAGCCAGGGTGCAACAGATGCAGGCACCCTCATAACCATTTCCAAAGCACACCACAACCATGTCATGAACCAGGCGCACGCATCCTCACCAACCACTCCAAAACCGCCTGACGCTCCGGGTCACCCACCACCCGCATCAGCTCCCTTTGAGCATCATCCAAGGCACGAGATCCAGGCAACCCCGATGGGTACAATAGCGCCTCCCGCGTTGCCAGGTGCTGCTGCACCCCCTTCGCATCCTCCACCACCTCCCAGCCTCTGCCTACCACCTTGGGGGTGTTCTTGCCAAGGCTCCCGGTGCCCCAGGGCCAGCCGTGCAGGTGCAGGCGTGGGTTGATGGGAGCAGTCAGCTGCAGCTCTACATAAGGATTGCTTGGTTCCATATAAGGTCCTCCGCAGTTGACTGTCAGCAGAGTAAGGCTGGGCAAGGAGGGAATCACCAGGTTGCGGTGGACAGTAGAGGTGATGCGCAGCTGCTGTATGGAGGAGGGCAAGTGCTGCAGACAGTTCTCTGGCCCACTGCCATTGAAGCACAATGACATGCTGCGCACCGGGGGCAGCAAGTGCGACATGTCTGCACCGCCCCTGCGCACCAGCCTTGCGGTCCCTGAGGGGTCGCCCCGTAGCTCAAGCGCCATGTGTTCGAGCGCCTCTGGCCACCATGGCCCGCTGTCTGGCAGGGTTAGTGTTGCAAAACAAACCAAGAGGGTGAAGGAAGACAGCCCGGTAGCTGCCCGCAGGTCCAATGTGAGGTCTGCTGCCCTCACAGTCAGATCCAGCTCCCGCAGCTGGGGCAGGCTGCTGAGTGGCAGGCTCATGCTGCGCATATAGAAGCCGGGTGGCCGCCTGTCATTTGCCGTGGTCCCCACTGTCTGCTGGAACCTGCGCACAGAGGGCAGCGCGGGCAGCGGGAACGGCACAAACACCACTTGGTGTACGGAGTACTGCGCGAATCCCAGCTGCAGGGCGGTGAGCGCTGTGAGGGCGCTGAGGTGGGCAGTCACGGGCGCCATGCTGGCGTGCGCCAGTGCCAAGCCAGTGTAGGCATCAAAGACGGGCCGTGCCGAGCCGGCGTCCACATGCAGTGACAGCTCCTCCAGGCCTCGCAGCCGCCCCACTGCCACCAGGATGCCCTCAAAGTAGTCTGACGGGGTTTGGGTGCCGCCTGAGGCGTCCTGGTGGGTGCCTCTCCAGGGCACTAGGTCACCCAATGTGATGTGCAGGGAGCGCATGCAGGCGGGGTGCAGCGCCCCCACCAGTGCGGTGCACTCATCAGCCCTCATTGTGGTTGTCACCTTGAGCTCTCGGGTGCGTGACAGGCAGGCGGGCTCAGCCACAAGCTGCGCAATGAGCTTACGACCCCAGAAGTCAATCACAATCCGCTCCCACAGCATGCCCTGCCGGATCAGTATGTTGTGCCAGCGCTGGCAAACTGGAGTGGCACGCACTCGTTCCCGCAGCGGCAGGCGCATTAGCACCTGCAGCCGCAGATGGGAAGGTGTTTTTAAAATGCACAGTTGCTACTGATCCTTGGTGGGTTATGGAACCAAAGGTGCCCTAATTCACTCCCACCATCAACACCAGGCACTGCTTTTTGCTGCTAGGGCGTTTCAGGATGCCAAATGTGTGCTACTGTCCCTGGGAGGCAGAGGTATGCCCGTGCACTCCCGCCATCATCACCCCCGCCCTCCTACCATCATCACCATGCATGACTACATGCACATGTGGCGTGTGAGAACCCGTGGCACTGCACAAGCTAGTGCATAGGCAGTACAGAAGTGGTGCAGCTGGTGGTACAGAACCCTAATGTAGGGTTTTTTAAGGGCTGGGTGTTGAGACCACAAGCCAACAGTATCACAGCAGGCGATTATCACTGATACCTGTGCCAGGGCGTCATCTGGCAGGTTGTTGATGTGACATGGCTGTGAATGGCTGGTGTCATGCTGGGCATTGTCCTCCCCAGTGTTATTAGCCCCCGATGCTTCCCTTGGCGACGCCATCCCTTGGAGACTCCCAAGCCTTGGGCCAAGGGGTCTTCAAGTTGCCCCGCAGCAACAGTCACTGATGATCAGTACAACATTGTGTTAGTCACGAGTGTCCACCGCCAGCGCTTTTAAGCACCAAAATCCAGGGCTATATTGCTTGCATGCAGGGTGTGGGTGTCATGGCAACTTGCCAAGGATGCCCACTGCCTCGATGAACCAGCACACAGTCTTCGAGTCAGTACAGGAAATTACAGGAAAGACACTGTACTAAGACTGACTGGGTGTGCCATTATGCTGTACCCATTAGGTTCTGTTGGCAAAAAAAGCTGATGGACAGGATAGCAACGTTGTTAATATAGTGTCCCAGGCTTTCGCTGTGCTAGTGCAACAAATCGAGCATTCGACTCGCTGGCTCTGACCCTTGAAGTGGTTACCTGTACCTTTGGGGGATAATTGCCAGGACCAGGTGAGGATGCAGGGGCGTTGGTGGCACCAATGTGTCTGCTCACAGACCCTCCAGGACGCAGCTCTTGAGCTTAGGGCTGGGCTTTTGATGCAAAAACCACTTTCTCGGAGAAGTTTCCGGCCTGAGGGGTGTGCAGAGCCAAAGTTTGAGAAGTACTAGTTTGACAAACTGTAGTGCGTCTGGGTAAGACTCACCAGGTGGTTGCTTCCAAAGCCTACAGTGTCAAAGAACACCAGGACAGTGACAACAACAAAAAACTGGAAGGTGCAATTGGACACCTACAACGCAACTTGCAGAGCATTTGAGGTTGGCGTGTTTTGGCGCACACGTTTCCCCAATATATAACTATTAATATAATTTTATTTTCCTGGTAAAAATTACAGGAGGTTTTTAGAAATAGATGCAAAGATGCAAAGATAAAGCCTCTGGAGAAATGTTGTTGACAGGAGGACTATAATATCTTACTGTGATAAATTGAAGCCCTCCTGCTGTTGGCTGTGCTTTGCTGTGGCATTGCTACGGAATTGCGAGTGCATCATTGGATGGGTCAACCCCGAGCATTCCTCAGGGTCAACCCGAGCATTCCAAAGCATGCACGGTAATACTATCAAATGTATCATTCCTCCCTCAGGGTCTTTGCCTATCACAGTGACTGCGCAACGCCTGACCAATGCCTACGACTGCGCGTCCCCTTGTCCACTGATTGCATTCACTTGGATGCCATCTCGCTCCAGTCATTGCCTATCCATGCCCATCCAAGCAGGACTGTACATTCAGCATGCATAATTCCTCACCAAGAAAACAAAAACCTCACTCAACCACATCAAGAATAAGGAACCCAAACCTCACACAACCACATCAAGAATAAGGTGCACGCTCCCTCACAAACCACTCCATGACCGCCGCCAACTCCGGGTCCCCCGGCCCCCCCACCACCCTGCTCCCAACATCATCCATGGTGCGCTGCTCCAGCGCACCCCATGGATACTCCACCGCCTGCTGCCTCATCACCAGCTGCACCCCCGCATGGTCCTCCACCACCTCCCAGGCCCTACCAGCAACCACGAGGGTGTTCATGCCATTATTCTTGCCAACCAGCGGCCAGCCATCCAGGCGCAGGCGCGGGTTGATGGGCGCGGTGAGCTGCATCCTCAAGGGTTCATCCTCTGGCTGCCTGTGGCCCCTGAAGGTGATTTTCAGCAGGGTGAGGTTGGGCAAGAAGGGTACCACCACGTCGGCTTTATAGTCGTAGGCGATGCTGAGGTGCCGCACCGAGGAGGGCATGTGCATGAGGCTGTGGTCGAGCACATGGCCATTGACCTGCAGGGAGATGCTGCGCACCGGGGGCAGCAGGTGGGAGAAGTTGAGCGTGTTTGGTGCATGGCCATCCTTGCGCACGGACAAATCGGCATGTAGCCTCACGTCAAGGTGCTGGAGCGACTCCGGCCACCAAGGCCCCCTCTCTGGCAGGCCGAGCGTGGCTGAATGCACCAACAAGGTGAGGGAAGACAGCCCGGTAGCTGACCGCAGGTCAAAGTTGAAGTCAGTTGCATGCACGCACAGCTCCAGCTCCTGTAGATGGGGCAGGCTGCTGAGTGGCAGGCTCATGCTGTGCACACGGTTCCCCGTGCTTGCAGGCATGAGGCCATTCTTAGGGACCCCCACTGCCAGCTCAAACCTGCGCACCGAGGGCAGCGCAGGCAGCGGGTAGGGCACAAACACAGGCTGCATGGAGTGCTCCGAGGCGGGCTGGCTCAGGTCAAGCTGCAGGGCGGTGAGCGCTGTGAGGGCGCTGAGGTGGGCAGTCAGTGGCGCCAGGCTGGCGTGCACTGCCGCCTCATCCCTGGGGAGGGCCACACCAGGCTTGGCTGAATGTGAGTACGCCATGAGGGAAAGCTTCTCCAGGCAATGCAGCCGGCCGACTGCCGCCAGGATCGGGCGGAAGTAGTCCGCCGGGGTTTTGGCTGCCGCTGGGGCGTCAGCGTCCGATTCCCAAAACCTCACCTGCTCGCGCAGGCTTATACGCAGGGAGCGCACCCACGCGGGGTCCAGCACCCTGACCAGTGTGGTGCACACTTCCTCGCTCAAGCTCATCCGCATGTTGAGCTCTTGGGTGTGGGACAGGCAGGCGGGGGCGTCCACAAGGGCGTTCAGGACCCGCCAATCGCTGGGGCCAAGCGCCAGCCGCTCCCACAGCACGCCCTTGTGGGTTAGCAGGTTGTGCCAGCGCTGGAACACGGCAGGGGCGCGCGCGCGGGTGCGCAGCGGCAGGCAGACCAGCACCTGCGGCAGCATGCGGCAGGGCGAGGGTTCAGAGTTTGGGCCGCGGTGCGCAGCAGCAAGTGCATGTATCATGCACTTCCGCCACCATGTAGCATGCACTCCTACCATCATCCAACTGCAATTCTACACCTCTTAGGTGTGTGTTCATTAATGCAGCAGTCATGATCCCCGTGGCCCTTCGCAAGCTATTGCAGCTGGTTGCACCCAATTTGGGGTTTAGGGTTTGCAAACGGCAGCGTTTAGGGTTTAGGGTTTGTGAAGTTCATGCATGTGTGACTAAACATGTCCCAGCGGGCGCATTACCTGGGCCAGGGCATCATCGGGAAGGCTGTTGATGTGGCATGGCCTTGGGTGCCTGGTGCGTTGCCGCTCCTCGTCCTCCCCAGCTTGTGACGCTCCCCTTGGCGACTCCATGACATGAAGAGGTGCGGGTGCTGCTGCGGGTGCAGACACGGGATATTCAAGCTTTCCTGCAGCAACAGGTATTGCAATGGTTAGGGGAGTCGAGCGCAACCTCTGGCGACCCACAAGGCTTGCTGCCAAGTATGCATGCATATCAGTGTTGAGATACATCTTGTATCTTTGTTTTTGCGTGCTGGAGGTAGTGAAAGGCCACAGACGTGCATCGAGTTTAAGGTTAAATAACACTGTTTAGTGCAGCAGAGGAACAGTGGCCATTCACTGGCACCCGCACAGAGGCTGTGGAGTCGAGACCTAGACCTGGTCCAGATACATGGTGTGAGGGTCTATGCAGATGGGAGGACGGGCAGAGGGTAGGGTTTCGCCCTTGGGATGGGCTGGGTTCCAGTGTCTCTTATGCAGCGAGTGCATAGACTCTATGATAGAGCCAGGCAACCATGATCAGGGTACACGGATAGGCCCCAGGGTTCCAAGCAACGAGGCCCGACCCTATTGCGCACATGCTGGGCTTGTGCGAGAGCGCCTTGCAGGACCAGATGGCAGAGCCAATTTCCAGTTACAAAGCAAGCTTTACCTCTATCACCCAACAACAAACTTGCCTGAAGGACAATCCGCGGCGCGCAAAAGGTGCCCACTTGGGCCCTCGGCCGCGGGCGCACAAGCCTCCTATGCTACCTGTATTGCTCAGGGAGAATTGGATCTTAACGAGGGTATGAAGGCTGCGGGAGGTCGCAACTGCCGCAACTGCACGCAGATGGGTATATATATATGCCATTTGAGTAGGGCATGATTGCATGCCACAGGGGGGACCCCAGAGGGACTGCCCAGAGACGGTTGCAATATGGTCTAGGGCGTCCACAGAGTACTGCTACTGCCTAGCATATCCATCGTAGCCGCAGGTGCAGCCTTTGTGGCCAGCCGTGGACACACTACTAGATATTAGTTTTGAAACCACATATGAGTTGTTGTCAGTTGGTCTGCGTCACGTTTGACGTGGCCCTGTGCCACCAGTACCGTAACCAGTAAAGAAAGCCTCTGCCTGAGCACTAATAGCAGAGGACCCAGCTCGGAAACAGGAAAACAGCGCTGAGTCTCGTGTGTATTTTTCTCAAGTGCCCAGGCTGGCCCAGGACTTGACCAGTGCACCAGGCAGGCTACTAGTATCCCAATCAGTCAACTACCTAAATGAGGTGGGTCTGCTCCCTCTACAAATACTACCCAGCCAAGCAGACAGGAGATGGGGTCCACACCAGCATGGCTTGGTCTCACGAGCATGACAGGAGGCAGCAAAAACCCTCCACAACCCTAGGTTAGGGTTCAGGCCTGAGGCTCTTTGGCAGCGGGGGGCACCGCCTGCGCACTGGCGCGCCGCCTGGCCTGCGGCTTGGCCTCCACCGCATCCTCGTCCAGTCGGTCGTACAGCTTGTAGAGCAGGGGGGACCGGCAGTAGGCTGGCTCCCTCTCCAGCGCCGCCACCGCGTCCTTCAGCATCACCAGGTGGGGGTTGTTGTGGCCAGAGGCCCGGCTGGAGGATAGCAGGGAGCGGGCGCTCGCCAGGGGAGGCGCAGCGGGGCCCCCGCGAATTTCCTCCCCCCCATCTGGCTTCGCGCCGCCTGCCCCCCCTGCATCGCCGCCATCGGGCCGCTGCGCAGGGGTTGTCTTCCCCAGCGGGGGTTTCTTTGCCTCGCCCCCTTTGGCTGCCCCGTCGGCGCCCCCATTTGCAGTCGCACCATTGGTTTCGGCACCAGCACCAACAGGCTTCCCCCCTGCCACTGCGCCAGCTTTCGCCCCCTTGCCTGCCGCCCCCGCGCCCCACTTGGCCCACTTGGCATTGGCGCCAAACGCTGCCTTCATGACCGCTGCGCCGGCTGCCTTGGCCTGTATGCGCTCCTTTTCTGCTTGCATGGCCTTCTGCGCCTTCTCCTTAGTCACCTCATCGCCCTTCTTGGCGGCGCCGGGCTCCTGGGGAGGGAGCCAAACAGGGAGTAGGGTTTCACGCCTGATTTAGGGTTCAGTCAACATACAACCGGCACGATGCGATAAATACCTATGCAACTGCACATAAAGCCTCGCAAATCTGGAAGAAAACCCCGCATTCAGCTCATCTGCTTTTTGCGCCCACCTCTTCTCACATGCCACGAGAGCTCAAAGAAGCTGCATTATAATCTCCAATACCAAGGGGGAAATCTCTTCTATCTAGTCCTTGCCACTACCCTTACCCCTAAGGGCATGCCCTGTTTGGCGACAACCACCACCTATCCGTCCCACCCACGGCTGCTTCTCTGGCGCCAGCTTTGCCTGCACCACCTAAACCCTACACCCTAAGGCCGTGCCCTGCCTGACCCACTTGCAGCAGTTGCTGCCTCTCCAGCACCACCTGAACCCTGAACCCTACACCCTACAAGCGTGCCCTGTCCGACCCACCTGCAGCAGCTGCTGCCTCTCCAGCGCCACCTTTGCCTGCGCCACCTTCTCCTCGCGGCGCTTGATGGAGGCCACGCGCCCAGACAGGGAGGACGACACGCGCAGCGAGGGGCCGCGCTGCCTGCAGGGGGGTTGGAGGAGTTGGAGAGGTCAAGAGGTGTAAGGTTGGATGGGAAGGGCGGCAAGAGGATGAGGATGTGGATGTGGATGTGGATGTGGGTGTGGATGCGGATGTGGATGTGGATGTGGATGTGGGTGTGGATGTGGATGGGATGTGGATGTGGGTGTGGGTGTGGGTGTGGGTGTGGGTGTGGGTGTGGGTGTGGGTCTGGGAGTGGATGTGGGCAGTGGGGTAAGCACGGTCACATACAGGGGAGTGCAAGGTGGTCACTCCCTGCGCCAAGTTCCCAACAGCTAGAAAGAAAGCGCATGCACCCCGAAACAAAGGGAACCACATGCAGGGACAATTACAACTACATGCTCCCCCTCGGATCCTGCTAGCATAGGATGTTACATGCAACTGGCAGCTTGATCTGCACCCTGCCTAACAGCACCCCGCTGGTCAACAGCCCCTCACTAGCACACCAACCTACCACCCACCATCCACACCCACCTGCCCTCCACCCGCTGCTTGGCCATGGCCTGCATGCGCCCCAGCAGCGCCCCCAGGTGCGCCTCCAGCCCCAGGGACAGCAGCTTGTGCACGTCGGGTCCCAGGGATTTGACGCCGTGCCGCCGCGTCACCTCCTTGGCCCGCTGGCCCAGGGCCCAATCACTGAGCAGCAGCTCCTCCACGGGCCCCGAGGGGAGGTTGGCTGGAAGGGAGTCATTGGCGTAGGAGGCGGTGAGGGCGGTGGCCTCGTCGTCCAGGTTCACGCCCGTGTCCTGCAAAAGATGGAGGGTGGACGGTTAGGCGGTAGAAGCTTAGCGCTTTGAAAAATCCTTTCTTATGAGATGGTGCCACATGAGCGAGGGTGGAATGGCAATCAGGCCACATGGGTTGTCGCCCTGCTTCCTTTGCGCTGCACAACACGCATGCCCCTATATGCCTTACTCCTGGATTGCCTACCATGTCACCGTAGCCTTCCATCAATCACACGCAGGCCGTGATCACCGACTGATGTATCCATCAATCAATGTATTCAAATACCCAGGGCTGTGGTCAACCCACACCTTCTACCCCTCTCCATATTTGGAACCTGGACGCTGTCCGCATGCAACACCAGCATGTCTCCCCGCCAAATCCCCTGCCCATTCTCATATGCATCCCCACCTTGAGCACATCGATCACATCCTCAGCGGACTCCTTCTTGGCAGCAGGCTTGCGAGCAGCTTTCTCCTTGGGGGCCTTCTTGGCATCATCGCCACCCGCTTGGCCAGGCGCCCCAGGCATAGGAACCCCGCCGGGGGCTGCTCCTGCATTTATTAAAATAAGAAGGGTGGTTTCAGGCCCAGGGCCAGATGGGCTGACCTGACACTCAGCAGGACCGCGCAAAACCCAACAAATGGTGTAACCAGAGCCATGTTAATACTGCTTGGCGCTGCATGTGCAAGGCTATTTGCTCATCCGCAAGGCCATTTGCTGATCCGCAATGCAAGTTGCTGACCTGGCACGGGTGGTGCGCCGCCACCTGGAGCCTGCCCAAACCCTTGCGGTAGGGTTTGCGCCATGGGTTGGGACCCTGGCTGGGCCTGGGGGTAGGCGACAGATGGCATGCCCTGGCTGGTCCCTGCAGGTTGGGCTGGCTGTGGTGCACCCCCTGGAGCCTGCCCCGGCTGCATTTGGGCCCCTGGTTGCCACCCCTGACCAGGCTGCATTTGGCCCCCCGGCTGCATTTGCGGGAGGTTTGCCGGGCTGGCCTTGCCCTTTTTGTTGGCAGCCTCCCCCTGTTAAGGATCACAACCCAGGATCAGCTGCCATTACAATCCTCAACCAACAATCCGAGCCATTAAATGCACCAAGGTTGAGTGCGATTGTGACGACCAGGGGTGCATAATTATGCTAGTAACTTTGCCACATGCAATCAGGCTGGAGGCGTGCATCATTGACAGTAAGGTAACACAGACGAACGCAACACGCACTTCCATGGCCTGTATTGGGTGCACCACTGGATGCTCTCTCACACAAACCATACAGAAGACCCTGCCCCCGCCCTGGGCTTCCGATCGCACACCCATTTCCCTGCACAAAAAAAACCCCACACAAATTCCTATACACAGCCCTCCAACTTAAACCCTACACAAAACCCTACCTCCGCCTTGGGCTTCCGCTTGTACACCCGCTTGGGCTTGGCGGGAGGCTCACCCTGCGGAGCCGCCAAGCCAGGTAGGCCCATGCCCCCCAGCCCTTGGGGGGAGGTGGTGGTTACGCCAGGCGGTCGGGGGGGCTGGTTGCCTGTGTGGGTTGGGGGGAGGGGGGGGGTGCGATCCTCAGGCCATGGTAAGGACTGGTGGCTCACACTGGCAGGGCATGTGGGGGTGGCAGTAGGCAGTGACCAAAACAAGCACGTGCCCCATACTGCCCTCAACAGCACCCCCCGCTACCCCACACGCCAGCACCCACCGTAGGGTTGCCCCGGCATGCCCTGCGACACCCCCTGCGCCATCCCGCCACACGCCCCCCCTGCCTGCCCCTGCTGCATGCCACCTGGCTGCCCCTGGCCGGGCACTGCCCCCATGGCAGGCCGCATCATTGACTGGGCCGCCATGGCGTGCGTTGCCATTGGCTGGCCGGCTGGGTGCTGCGCTCCCATTGGCTGCATGGGGTTGGCCCTGCCCGGCTGCTGCATGGGCATACCCTGCGCAGAGCGCCAGCAAAATTGACCACATATTAGTTGCAGTGGTTAATTCCCATGGTATGGTATATTAGATTGGTATCTTGGGAACAGGGATGCACTGTGTGTACGGGGAAGCTGATTGCCTCTGATTACTGCATGTCATGAACCGCAGTGCGGGTTTAGGCCCAATAGGGGCACCGCTGATGCCCTTTTCACACTTAGGAGGCTTTTGGATAGTG